>PVHY01020181.1:0-26023 GCA_004024945.1 Uropsilus gracilis | reverse complement strand
ATACACAATGGAATATTACTCAGCAATTAAAAATGACAAATTTGATGAATTTATGGAAACCTGGATGTACCTAGAAGAAATCATTCTAGCAGAAACGAGCCAGATAGAAAGGGACAGAAACCAAATGGTTTCACTAATATATGGTCAACCAAATGAAACTGCACAAGGGGAGAATGGGGACCAGCTGGAGCAGGTGGAAGGGGAGGTGGTGGGTGACCCCCAGGGACTGAAATGATGTGAAATATATATAAATAAATTAATTAAATTAAAAAAAAAGAAAACTCTTTAAAAAAAAAAGACTCCAAAACAATTCTTTAGTTCCTAGTATACCTGCTCTCTACTTTGCTGGAAAGCTAAGACCTCTGTATATAGTTCTCAGTTCCTAAAGTACAATATGATACCATTCAGAGTTTCTTTACTATTTTTATTATTATTTATTTTTTTCAATAATTTTAATTTTATTCATACCTTAGATTTACAGTGTAGGCAAATGATTATTGGAGAGCCTACCCTCCCAATCCCCATTGATGACCCCTCTGTTCACTCTATTTCTTTCCTTGTTGTGTTTTCATCTATGTTGAGACTTTGGTATTTTCATTTCCTGTGGCAATGTCCTTTTCTTGGGTGAGGGACTGTGATCCTAGAAACTTTGTTGGTAGATGTTCAGTTTTATTTCTGTACTGGGTAGCAGTTCATTCTCATTTGGAATCTATTGGTGTTTTCTCATTGTTGACAGTCTTCAATCAATTCTATTCATTATAGAAGATACTTGCTGTGAAGGGAATCTGCTGAAAGATTTTGCAGGTCATTTCCTCTCCTTCAGACTGTAGCTTTGTGTGGGTCTGCAGCCCCATTTCTGTTACCTTCCTCTCCCATGGAATGGGAAGGGGCACCTTGCTTTCTTGAGTTGTGTATCAGCCCTTAGTTTTTGGCATGTACACTCATTGTGTGGCTTTAGGTGTGACTCTGTGATAGGTGATATCCATGATCATTTCTCCAGTCAATTATGCATTGTCTTTCTCACAGATTCTTCTCTTTTGATTGCTTGTATTTGTGTACAATATTTTGCTTTGTCCCTCACCAATCTATCGGTCCAATGGATTATTTGTTCTCTTCTCATTCCTTCTGAGGACTAATTGGGGTGAGAGTGAAATAGAGGGACTGCTTTATAGTGTCACCCCCCCCAAGCCCATGTGCCAGTGGCTGAGCATGCTAAGGCCAGGTTGTGACTGCCCACCAAAGTGGGCAGCCATGGGCGGGCTTGGAGTCCTATGCAGTTCCTGCCACTGACACCTCCATGCCAATCTCATCCAAGTGGCTACCTGAATGGGGGCCTTCCCTGCCCACCACACAAAGTGGATAGATAGCTAAGCATGTGAAAGTTGGGCTGCGACCCCCTGCTGAGGTAGGGCAGCTGCAGGCAGCCGAGAGACCTAACCGGGTTCCAGTTGTGAATACCTCCATACTCCTCCCATACAAGCGCCCATCTAGATGGGGCCACTCTCCATCTACCACACAAAGTGGAGAGGTGACTGAGCACATGAAGGCCATACTGCGACCACCCACTGAAGCAGGGTGGCCATGGGTGGGTTAAAGCTCTATCCAGTTCCCCAGAGTTTCTTATAGACATTTAGTTTTATGATTTCTAACACTCTTTGGTAAAACTTTTTCTTCAGTAAAATTCATGAGGATTTCAGCCCTTAAGCTTACTTAGACTGAATTCAGCAAAAAAGTTCTTGAAAACAAACTCACTCCAATTCACCTTCCTACTTTTTAGTGTTTTCGCTGCAAAGCTAAGACCTCTGTGTATACTTTCATATCCTAGGGTGGAATAAGATACCATTCAAGTTTCTTGTACAAGTTTAGTTTTCTGATTTCTAAGTCACCCTGGAATTCAGCTTTCAAGCATACTTAGATGTGCATTCGTCGAAAATACTCTTGAAACAAATGAAATAGCTCCTTAGTAACTAGTGTTTCTACTCTTTACTTTGCTGTAAATGTAAATTCCTGTTAATAATTTTCAGTTCTTAGAGTGGAATAAGCTACAATTGAGAGCTTCTAGGAGAAGTTTAGTTTCAGGATTTCTAAGGTTTCTTGGAAAAACATTATCTCCAGGCAAAATTGAGAGAATTTAAGCCTTTCAGCTTAACTCAAAGTGAATTCAGTGAAAATGCAATTGAAAACAAATAGACTCCAAATCTGTTCTTAGTTTTGAGTGTTTCTACTCTGTATTTCACTGTAAATCTAAATTTCTGTTTATACTTTTAAATTCCTAGAATGGAATATGCCATTCAGAATTCCTTAAATGTTTAGTTTCAGGATATAAAACAATTTTTGGGAAAACATTGCATTGTTATGAGCAAAATCATGAGGATTTAGGCCTTTAAGTTTACTTAGGTGTGAATTCAGCAAAAACTATCTTCAAACCTAAATACTCCAAATAGGCTCCTCATTCTGAGTGTTTTGTTTCTATACTTTGCGGTAAGGCAAAAGTGTATGCTTGTTAGTTCTCTGTGTATGCTTGTTAGTTCTCTGTGTATGCTTGTTAGTTCCTAGACTGCAATAAGATTCAATTCATTGTTTCATAAAGAATTTTAGTATTATGATTTCTAATACTTCTTGGGATAATGTTGTTTCAAAGCAAATCAATAAGAATTCAGCCCTTAAGCATACTTACATGTGCATTCATAAAAATGCTCTTGAAAACAGACTCCAAATCAGCTCCTTAGTTACTAGTGTTTCTACTGTGTACTTAGCTGTAAAGCTAATAACTCTGTGTATGGTATACAGTTAAATGAGTAGAATCAGGTACCATTCAGTGTTTGTTCCATACATTTAATATCATGATTTCTTACACTTCTTGAATAATGTTGTCTCCAAGCAAATCAATAGGAATTCAGCCCTTAAGCATACTTAGAGATGTGAATTCATCGAAAATGCTCTTGAAAACAGACTCGAAATAGCTCCTTAGTAACTGGTGTTTCTACTCTGTACATCACTGTAAATCTAAATTTCTATTGATACTTTTCAGTTCCTAGAGTGGAATAAAATAACATTCAGAATTTCTTAGAGACATTTAGTTTCAGGATTTTAAAAACATCTTGGAAAACTTTGTCTTCAGGCAAATTTGTGAGGTTTTTGGCCTTTAAGCTTCCTTAGGTTAGAATTCAGTGAAAACACTCTTCAAAACCAACAGACACCAAATCACCTCCTTAGTTTTTCTGGTCTGTACTTTGCTGCAAAGCTAAGATCCCTTGTATATGTTGCAGTTCTTAGTAAGAAAAGGTACCATTCAGTGTTTCTTATAGAAGTTCAGACTCATGATTTCTAACACTTCTTGGAATAATATTTTTTTCTATTTTCATTTTATTTTTGGATTTTTACAATACATAATTGTATAATTGCTGATACCCATGGGAATACCCAACCACACCACACCCCCTCTGTTCACTTCACCTCCTTTCTTTTTGTTGTTTGTCCATGTTTAGCCTGTTAGTCTTTTTTTTTTTCCTTTTCTGGAAGTATATCCTCTTCCATGGTGAGAGTGTGATTTCTTGGGACTTGGTAGAGCATGCTGTTTATCTTTCCTTTCCTACTTTTGCCTTGTAGGCAGATTTTACCCCCTTTGACTTGTATGATTGTTTCTTGTTTCTTGATGGCTCCATTGTTTTCTGAAACATTTTGTAGCTCCTTCACATTATGTTTTGGGTCTTTGGCTTGGGGGCATGATTCCTAACCGTATGTTTTTGCAGAGAATTCCACAATGGGGACAGCCATGAGCTAAAGGTAGGTCTCCTTGTCTCCTTCACTGGAGCTTTGCTATGGGGCCACTTCCATTTGACAGTCATCTTCCTGCCGAGCAAAGAGTGTGTGTAGTGCCCTTATTGACAGGTCTCTGTGCCAGGATTGTGTTCAGAGCTCTTCAGTGACATTGTAGACATTGTTATTTTGTTTGCTCTCACAATTCAGTGCTAGGTGGTTGTTTTCTTGTTCTTTTTGAGTACTGCCACTGTGGCATAAATTTAAGGTTCTTTCTTTCTGTACCACACCTATCTGTTTTTTCTGGTTGAAAATCATTTGAGGGTTATTTATTCCTGATGAGGGTTCTCTGGAGTGGTGGCATAACTTGAGGGATCTGTGGTGAACCCACCCCCCACACACACTGTGCATACCACACACTGCTTCTTCACAGGCTTTGGATGAGCAGTGATGTCTGTGCATTGGCAGGGCCTGGCAACTCCCCGGGCTGACCCACTCCATGCCACCCAAATTCAAGAGGCAAGTGAAGCCAGTGTGTGAGGATGAGGCAACAATGCCATCATGGTGTGGCCATGGAGGGTGTGACTGCTGCACATGCAGGGTCCACGTGCTGGTCAGTAAGGGAAAATACCGGGGTCAATACACTTCTTGGGATAACTTTGAATCCAGGAAAAATCAAGAGGATTTTGGTATTTTGGCTTATTTAGAATGAATTCACAAAAACCACTCTTGAAAACAAACTCACTCCAAATCAGCTCTTAGCTTCAACTGTTTCTTCATTGTACTATGCTATATAGCTAAGACCACTGTGTATACTTTTCAATTCCCACAGTGGAATGAGATATAAGTCAGAGTTTCTTAGAGAAGTTTAGTTTCATAATTTCAAAAGTTTCTTGGGTTAACTTTGTCTCCAGGCAAAACAAAAAGATTTAGGCCTTTAAGCTGGTATAGGTGTAAATTCAGCAGAATTTCTCTTGAAAACCAGCAGACTCCAAACAGCTCCTTAATTCCTAGATTTCTGCTCTGCACCTTGCTGTAAACTAAGATTTCTCTTGTATACCTTTCAATTCCTAGAGTAGAATGAGATACCATTCAGTGTTTCTTATAGAAGTTCAATTTCATGATTTCAAACATTTCTTGGGTTTACTTTGTCTCCAGGCAAAATCAAGAGGCTTTCAGCCTTTAAGCTTACTGAGATATGAATTCAGAAAAACACTCTTGTAAACAACTCACTCCAATTCAGCTCCTTTCTTTCTACTGTTTCTACTCTGTAGTTTGCTATAAAGCTAAGATCTCTGTGCATACTTTATAATTCCTAAAGTGTAATAAGATACAATTCAGGGTTTCTTAGAGAAGTTTTAATTTCATTATTCTTAACATTTGGTGAAAACATTGTCTCCAGAAAAATCATGAGGATTTCAGCCTTTAAGTCGTTCAATGAAAATTCAGCGAAAACAATTGAAAACAGACTCCACATCAGCCCCTCAGTTCCTAGTGTTTTTACTCTGTACTTTGCTGTAAAGCTAAGATCTCTGTGAATACTTTACAGTTTCTTGAATAGAATGAGATATTCTTTAGTGTTTTTCATAGAAATTTAGTTTCATTATTTCTAACACTTCTTGGGATACTTTGAATCCAGGCAAAATCAAGAGGATTTCTGCCTTTTTAGCTTACTTATAAGTGAACTTACCAAAAACACTCTTGAAAACAAACTCACTCCAAATCAGCTCCTTAGTTTTTAGTGCTTCTACCCTGCATTTTGTGGTAAAGCTAAGGTCTCCATGTATACTTTTCAGTTCTTAGAAAAGAATAAGATAACATTCAGTGTTTCTTAATGATAGTACATTTTCATATTTTCTAAGACTTTATAGGAAAACATTGTCTTCAGCCAAAATCATGACTTAGGTTAGACTTACGTAGGTTAGAATTCAGCAAAAACTCTCCTCAAAACCAACAGACTCCAAAACAGTTCCTAAGTTCCTAGTGTTTCTGCTCTCTACTTTGCTTCAAAGCTATGATCTCTGTATATACTCCTTAGTTCCTAAAGTTCAATAAGATATTCAGAATTTCTTATAGACGTATAGTTTATACTCTTGAGGAAAATTGTCACAGACAAAATCATGAGAATTTCGGCCTTTAAGCATACTTAGATGTGAATTCAGCAAGAGTGCAATTGAAAACAGACTCCAAATTAGTTTCTTAATTCTTAGTGTTTCTACTCTGTACTTTGCTGTAAAGCTAAAAACTCTGAGTCTACTTTTCATTTGCTTGAGTGTAATAAGATACAGTCTAGAGTTTCTTAGAGAAGTTTAGTTTCAGGATTTCTGTCACTTCTAGGGAAAACATTGGCTCCAGAAAAATAATGAGGTTTTCAGACTAAAGCTTGCTTAGATATGAATTCATTGAAAACAGACTCCAAATATACTCCTTAGTTCCTAGTGTTTCTACACTATACTTCGCTTGAAAGCTAAGATTTCTGTGTTTACTTTTCAGTTCCTACAGTGAAAAAAGAGGCCATTCAATGTTTTTATAGAATTTTCGGTTCATGATTTCATGGGATAATTTTGTCTCCAGGCAAAGTGAAGAGGACTTTGGGCTTTATGTTTAGTGAATTCAGTGAAAATGCTCTTAAAAACAATTAGAATCCAAACCAAATCCTTAGCTTCTGGTGATTCTATGTGTAGTTTGCAATATAGCTAATATATCTGCGTATACCTGTTAGTTCCTATAGTGGATTAACAGACCATTCAGAATTTCTTAGAAAAGTTTACTTTAATTATTTTCAACACCTCTTGGGAGAACATTGTCTTCAGGTAAAATCATGAGGATTTTGGCCTTTAAGCTTACCTCATTGTGATTTCAGCAAAAATGCATTGAATTCCTAGAGTTTCTGCTCTGCAGTTTGTTGTAAAGCTAAGATCTCCATGTATACATTTCAGTTCCTAGAGTGGAATAAGATACCATTCAGAGTTTCTTAGATAATTTTATTTCAGGATTTCTAACAATTCTTAGGAAAACATAATTTTCAGGCAAAATTGTGAGTATTTTGGGCTTTAAACTTAATGAAGATTAGAACTCAGTGAAAAATCATTTCAAAACCAACACACTCCAAATTAGCTTTTTTAGTTCATAGTGTTCCTACTGTGTACTTTGCTATTAAGCTAAATATTTTGTGTATACTTTTCAGTTCCTAGTGTGGAATAAGATACAATTCAGTGCTTCTTATAGAGTTTACACATGGTTTCTAACTTTTCTTAGGATAACTTTGTTCAAGGCAAAGTCAAGAGGATTTCAGCATTTAGGCTTACTTATGTTAGAATTCAGCAAAAATGTTCTGAAAACAAACTCCAAATCAGCACCTTAGATTTTATTGTTTTAACTCTGTACTTTGCTGTAAAGCTGAGATCTCTGTGTATATGTTTCCGTACCTATAGTGGATTATGATACCATTCAGAATTTCTTAGAGAAATTTTGTTTTATTATTTCTTACACTTATTGGAAAAACATTGTCTTCAGGATAAATCATGAGGATTTTAGCCTTTAAGCTTACTAGTTTAGAATTCATTGAAAACTCTCCTCTAAATCAACAGACTCCAAATCAACTCCTTAGGTCCTAATGTTTCTGCTCTCTACTTGGCTGGCAAGCTAAGATCACTGTGTATACTATTAGTTTCTAATTCAATAATATACCATTCAGTGTTTCTTATAGATGTGATGATTTCTACACTTTTTGAATAAACATTGTCTTCAATAAATTCATGAGGATTTAGGCCTTAAAGGTTACTTAAAGTGAAGTCAGTGAAAATACTCTTGAAAACAAACTCACGCCAATTCAGCTCCTTAGAATCTAGTGTTTCTGCTCTGTACTTTCCTATAGGTTAAGATCTTTGTGTAAACTTTTCCTTTCCTAGAGTGGAATAAGATAGTTTCATTGAGAAATTTGGTTTCATGATTTCTAGCACTACATGGGAAAACTTTGTCTCCAAGGGTAAATTATGAGGATTTTGGCCTTTTAGCTTACCTGGATGTGAATTCAGCAAATAAGCAATTGAAAAAAGACTTGAAATCAGCTGCTTAATTCCTAGAGTTTCTACTCTGTACTTTGCTATAAAGCTAAAATTTCTGTGTTTATTTTCAGTATCTAGAGTGGAAAAAGATACCATCAAGTATTTCTTATAGAAGTTTATTTTCAGGATTGCTAACTATTCTTAGGATAACTTTGTCTCCTGGCAAATCAATATATTTTGATCTTTAAGCTTATCTAGAAGTGAATTCAGCAAATACAGTCTTGAAAACAAATTCACTCGAATTAGCTCCTTAGTTTCTAGTGTTTCACTCTGCACTATGTTGTAAAGCTAAAATATCTGTGTATACATTTCAATTCCTACAGTGGAATAAGATATTATTCTGAGTTTCTAGGAGAAGTTTACTTTCAGGATAACTAACATTTCTTGGGAAAATATTATCTCTAGGGAAAACCGTGAGATTGTCAGTCTTTTAGCTTACCTAGGTGTGAAGTCAGAGAAAACAAAATTGAAAGCAGACTCTAAATATACTCCTTAGTTTCTAGTGTTTCCACATTATACTTTGCTCAAGGCTAAAATTTCTGTGTATACTTCTCAGTTCCTTGAGTGGAAAAAGAGGCCATTCAGTGCTTTTATACAAGTTTAGATTCACGATTTGCAACTCTTCAAGGGATAACTTTGTTCCAGGCAAAATCAAGAGGATTTTGAGCTTTAAGCTTACTTAAAAGTGAATTCAGCAAAAACAATTTGGAAAACAAACAGACTCCCAATCAGCTACTTAGCTTCTAGTGTTTCTACTATGTACTTTGTTGTAAAGCTAAGATCTCTGTGTACACCTTTCATTTCCTATAGTGCATTGAGGAACCATTCAGACTTTCTTAGAGAAGTTTACTTTCTTTATTTCCAGCACTTCTTGGGAAAACATTTTCTTCAGGCAAAATCCTGAGGATTTCAGTCTTTAAGCTTAATTATGAGTAAATGCTGCAGAAACTCTCTTGAAAGCCAGCAGAGTCCAAATCAGCTCATTAGTTCCTAGTGTACTTAGTTCCTCTGTACTTTGCTGTAAAGTTAAGAACTCTGTGTATACTTTTCAGTTCTTAGAATATAACAAGATACCATTCAAAGTTTATTAGAGAAGTTTAGTTTCAGGATTTCTAACAATTGGGAAAACATAATCTTCAGGCAAAATTGTGAGGATTTTGGCCTTAAAGTTTACTTTGGTTAGGATTCAGTGAAAACTCTCTTCAAAACCAAGACTCTCCAAATCAGTTCTTTAGTTCCTGATGTTTCTACTGTGTACTTTCTATAAAGCAGTAGACTTGTTTGGGTGACTCCTCAAACCCTCCCTCACCAAAGTCTTGCTCACCCTGCAGGATCCCTCATCCTGGTCACTCCAGGCACTGGGTGGTGCTGGGATCATACTGGCAACTCTATTCCACAAGACATCCTCAGAATGTAGCTCGGAGGAAGGGGGTTTTGCATACCACTGATCGCACCATAGACCTGCCTGGGTAGCTACTCCCACCCTCCACACCCAGGTCATGCTATCAGGGTAGGACCCCTCCCCCTGGGCAATCAAGTCACTGGGTGGCTTTGGGGATAGTGCACCAGATATCCCTGGAAATGCAGACCAGCGGAAGGGTGTTCAGTCAGCCGACGATGATGACAGAATGCTTGAGTGGCTCCTCCCACACTCCACCAACCAGGTCACACTCACCTGGGCAGGGCCCCCCTGGGCATTCCTGGCACTGGATAGCCTTAGGGATCATGCCTCTACCTCAATCCCAACAGAGATCTGCATATATGCAGCCATAGGGAAGGGGATTTGGATTGCCGCTGATTGCCACATTAGACCTAATTGTATGGCTCTTAGATCACAGTCACCTAGGCAGTGACCCTCCCCTTGGGCACTCATGGTGCTGCATGCTGCTGGTTATCATGAGGGTACCTCTCCCACCAGAGGTCCATGGACATGCAGCCTGGGGGTTTCAGCCTGCCGCCAATCACCACAGTAGACCTGCCTGCGTGGCTCCTCTCACACTCCCCCTTCCAGGTCATACTCACCTAGGAGGGCACCTCCCCCCAGGCACCTCCAGCAGTGGGTGGCACTAGGGATCATTCAGAAATCCTATCCCACCAGACATGAATCTTGGGGGAAGGAGGTTCAGCCTGCTGCCAATCACCATGGTAGGACTGCCTGGGTGGGTCCTTCCACCCTCCCCCACCCAGGCCAGCTTACCTGGGCAGGGTCCCTTCCCCCTAGCTATCCCAGTGCTGGGTGATGCTGGGGGTCATGTGGAACCTCTATCCCACTAGTTGTCCAAGTACATGTAGCCTGTGGGAAGGAGGTTTGGCCTACTACAGATTGCTGCAATAGACCAGCCTGGGTGGATCCTCCCACTGTCCCCAACACAAGTATGCTAACCTGGGCAGGACCCCTCACTCTGAGCACTCCCAACACTGAGTGGCATTGGGGATCATGCCAGAACATCTATCCACCAGAGATCCGTGGACATGCTGCCGGGGGTAGAGAGTTAAGCATGCTGCTGATCAACGTGTTAGACCTTTCTGGGTGGTTCCTCCCAACCTCCCATACCCAGATCATGCTCACCTTGGCAGGCCCTTCCCCCTGGGCACTCCTGGCCTTGGCAGCACTGAGGATTATGTCAGCACCTCTATCCCACCAAATGATTGTGAAATGCTCAAGGGGGAAAATGGATCAGACAGCCGCCAATAACTGTGGTGGTGGGGCTCATGCTGTCACCTCTATCCCACCAGCATTCCATGGAGAAGCAGCCTGGGGGAAAGGGGTTTGGCTTGTCACTAATTCCCCTGGTCGACCAACCTGGATGACTATTCCCAACCTCCCCACCCAGCAAAGCTCAACAGACAGGATCCCTAACCAGGGCACTCCTGGCCCTGGGTAGTGCTGGCCATCATGCTGGCACCTTTATCCAACCACAGTTCTGTGGACATGCATCCCGGGGAGGGGATTTGGTATGCCACCAATCATCATGGTAGACCTGATTGGGTGGCTCCTCTCACCCTCCAATCTAGGTCATGCTCACCTGGGCAGGGTTCCTCCTGATGGGCACCTGCGGGGATGGGTGACCCTGGTGATCATGCCAGCACCTCTATCCCACCTTAGATCCATGGACATACAGCCCCTGGGAAGGGGGTTTGGCCTGCCACTGATCTCCATGGTAGACCTGACTGGGTGGCTCCTCCTACCCTTCCCCACCAAGCTCATGCTCACCTGGACAGAGTCCCTCCCCCAGGCACTCCTGGTGCTGGGTGGCACTAGGGATCATGCCAGCACCTCTACCATACCAGAGGTCTGCAGACATGTAGCCGGGGGAAGGGGGTTCAGCCTACTGCCGATCACCATGGACGACCTGCCTGGGTGGCTCCTCCCACCCTCCCCACTGAGACCATGCTCACCTGACAGGGCCCTTCCCCCCTAAATTCTCAGCATTTGGTGGTGCTGGAGATCATGCTGGTACCTCTATCTCACCAGAGGTACGCAGACATGTAGCCAGAGGGAAAGGGGTTCAGCCCACTGCCGATCACTATAGAAGACCTGCCTCAGTGGCCCCTCCCAACCTCCTTGACCCAGTCACACTCAATGGACAGAGCCCTTCCCCCCAGCTGCTCCTGAAGCTGGGTGTAGCTGTGGATCATTCTGGAGCCTCTATCCTACCAGAAGAGCACACACATGAGTGGGGGTGAAGAGGATTTGGCCTGCCACCAAATGCCACTGTAGACCTGCCTGGGTGGCTCCTCCAAACCTTCCCCTCCTAGGTCACACTCACCTGGCCAAGGGCCCTCCCCCTGGGCACTCCCAGCCTTGGATGGCACTGGGGATCATTCTGGTACCTCTATCCCAACAGAGATCCACTTATATGCAGTCCAGAGGAAAGGGTTTGTCCTGCCAGCAATTCATGATAGACCTGCTGATGGCTCCTCCCACCGTCTCCCAATGAGGCCACACTCACCTGGACAGGAATTCTCCCCCCATGCTCTCCCAGCCTTGGTGGCAATGGTGATCATGCTGACACCTCTATCCTACCAGAAGTCCACAGACATGTAGCCCAGTGGAAGGGGATGGGCTAGCCTCTGATCAGCATGGTAGACCTTCCTGGGTGGCTCCTCCCACTCTCCCCCACACAAGCCATGCTCACCTGCACAGGGTCACTCCCCCTAGGCATTCCCAGGTACTGGGGATCATGCTGGTACTCTAGCCCACCAGAGGTGGTTGGACATGCAGTGGGGGGGGGGGAAGGGGAATTGGCCTGCGGTCAGTCTCCATGGTATACCCGCCTGGGTTTCTCCTTCCAACCTCCCCCACCCAGGTCACACTCTTATGGGCAGGGCCCCTCCACCTGGACACTTCCAACACTGGGTGATTTTGGGGATCATGACCGCACCATATCCTACCAGAGGTGCGTGGACATGAAGCCCTGGGGGAAGGGGATTCAGCCTGCTTCCAATCACCACAATAGAGCTGCCTGGCTGACTACTCCCACCCTCCCCCACCCAGGCCACCCTCACCTGGGCAGGGCCCCTTGCCCCAGGCACTCCTGGCCTTGGGAGCCACTGGAGATCATGCTGGCAACTCTATCCTAGCAGAGGTCTTCAGACATGCAGCCCAGAGGTAGGGTTTTTAGTCTGCCACTGATTGTCATAGTAGACCTGCCTTGGGGCTCCTC
Source organism: Uropsilus gracilis (assembly GCA_004024945.1). Taxonomy (NCBI): domain Eukaryota; kingdom Metazoa; phylum Chordata; class Mammalia; order Eulipotyphla; family Talpidae; genus Uropsilus; species Uropsilus gracilis. Next base: position 13,530 of record PVHY01020181.1, on the reverse strand, counting down.
CCACCTTCCCTGACACAGGTCAGGCTCAATGGATAGAGCCCCTTCCCCTGGACACTCCTGAAGCTGGGTGGTGCTGGATCTCATGCTGGCACTGATATCCACCAGAGTTCTGCGGACATGCAGCCCAGGGGAACGGGGCATGGCCTGCCTCAAATTGCCACTGTAGACCTGTCTGTTTGGTTCCTCTCACCCTCCCCCAGCTAGGTCATCCTCACCTGGGAAGGCCCCTCACCCCTGGGCACTTTGGCACTGGGTTGCACTGGGGATCATGCTGGCACCTCAATCCCACCAGAGATCCACGGACATGCAGCCCTTGGGAAGGGGGTTTTGCCTGCCTCTGATCCACATGGTAGACCTGTGGTAGTCTGGGTGACTCTTGCTATCCTCCCCCCCAGGTCACATTCACCTGGGTAGGGCAATTTGGGACACTACCCAGAGACCCAGCAGCCAGGCACATCCTTCCAACTTGCATCCCAGTGACACCCTCTGGAGCCTCCTGACACACCAGGTAGGCAGACTACTCCCATTGGTGCTACACATCATCCTGCACTTCGGGAAATATAAGAATAATTGCAATCCCAGAAGGAGAAGAGAAAAAACATAGGAAATGAAAGACTTTTGATTGCAATAATGGAAGAGAATTTCCCAAACCTGAAGAATGAAATGAAAATAGATACACAGGAAAAAAAAAGGACACCAAACGACTTTAATGAAAGAAAAACTACAGTCAGGGACATTACCGTAAAACGTCCAAGAGCCCAAGATAAAGAAAATATAATGAGAATGAATAGAGAGAAAAAATAGATAACCTATTAGGCTGACCTCAGGTTTTCTCTGAAGAGACACTGCAAGCAAGGAGAAAATGGAGCCACATCTTCAAAAAACTCCAAGACAAAAAGAGCCAGACAAGAATATTCTACCCTGCAAAGTTGTCCTTCTTTTATGAAGGAAAAATCAGAATCTTCTTAGAAAGTTTCCAGAAATTTTCTACCACCAAACCCCCACACCAAGAAATCTTGCAAGAAGTCTCAAGTCCAAAGTCCTCAGAAGAATAAATAGAATGAACATAATAAGAAATCAAGGGAAACTCAAAATGTCTACCAGAAAACCAACTCTAGAACCTCAAAAATCAATAATCACTCTAAATGTCAATGGTCTTAACTCATTAATCAAAAGACACAGAGTTGCAGACTAGAGCAAAAGGCAGAACCCAACTTTCTGCTGCCTCCAGGAAACATATCTAATCCCTAAAGATAAGCATAGATTGAAGGTAAAATGATGGAAAACAATCCCACAAACAAATGGCCTCCCCCAAAAAAGGCAAGGGTAGTCATTCTCACAGCAGACAAAGCAGATTTCAAAATTAAAAATGCAACAAAGGATAAATATGGTCACAACCTAATGGTTTGGGGTACAACCCACCAAAAAGACATAACATTTATCAACATATATGCACCAAATGAGGGAGCACCAAAATCCATAAGACAGCTATTAGCAGAATTGAAAACAAATATTGATGAAAACACATACATAGTAGGAGACTTTAACACCCCACTCTCACCAAAGGACAGATTAACAAAACAGAAACTAGACAAAGACACAAAAGCTTTAAAGGAAGACCTAGACCAAATGGACCTCATAGATATTTACAGGACACTGTGCTCCCAAGGTAAAGAATACACTGTTTTTTCAAATGCACATGGATCCTTCTCTAAAATTGACCACATATTAGGACACAAGACAAACTTGAATGAACTTACAAAAATTAAAATTATACCAACTTTTTTCTCATATGATAAAGACATCAAACTAGAAATTAACAAGGAAGAGAAAGCAAGAAGAGTGTCCAATATATGGAGAATGAACAATATGCTACTAAATGAAGAATGGGTAATCGAAGAAATTAAAACCAACTTCAAAACAAATGACAAAGAAGACACAACATTCCAAAATGTCTGGGACTCAGAAAAAGCCTATCTAAGAGGAAGGTTCATAGCAATACAGGCCCATATCAAAACCCAAGAAGCTATCCGAAGGAAAAACTTCATCTCCCAACTTGAAAAATTAGAAAAAGAGCAACAGGAAAAGCCAAAACCAAGCAGAAGACAAGGAATAATAAAAATAAAAGAAGAAATAAATAACCTGGAAACCAAAAAGACTATCTATCCAGAAGATCAACAAAGTTAAGAGCTGGTTCTTTTAAAGAATAAGTAAAATTGATAAACCCCTTGCAAACTCACAAAGAAGAGAGAACACTCAAATAAACAGAATCACAAACGAAAGAGGAGAAATTACAACAGACACAAAAGAATTACAAAGGATAATCAGAGACTACTATGGACATCTATATGGAAACAAAGACAACAACCTGGATGAGATGGACAGATTCTTGGAAAAATACAACTACCCAAAATTGAACAAAGAAGAAATAGAGAACCGTAATAATCCAATCACAAGCAGAGAAATTGAAGCAGTCATAAAAGCTCCCTAAAACAAGAGCCCAGGACCAGATGGTTTTACAAATGAATTCTACATGACATTTAAAGAGGAAATAACACCTACTCTGCTAAAACTTTTCCAAACACAATCTATGAAACAAACATCACACTCATAACAAAACCAAATAAGGGCAGTACCAAGAAAGAAAACAATAGGCCAATTTCCCTAAAGAACATGGATGCAAAAATTTAAAACAGAATCCTGGCAAATCGGATCCAATGATGCATAAAAAGCATTATTGACCATGATCAAGTGGGATTTATCCCAGGGGCACAAAGATGATTCAACATCTGGAAATAAATTAACATAAACCACCACCACAGCAAGAAGAAAAACAAAAACCACATGATCATATCAATAGATGCAGAGAAAGCATTCAGCAAAGGCCAGCACCCATTTATGATAAAGGTCATTGAAAAATTGGGGATCAAAGAAAGCATACCTCAACTTAATAAAAGCCATCCATGACAAACCTACAGCAAATATCATATTAAATAGGGAAAAACTGAAATCATTCCAATTAAGATCTGGACACAGGCAAGGATGCTCACTCTCTTCACTACTTTTCAACGTTGTACTGGAAGTTCTAGCCAGGACAATAAGGAAAGAGAAAGATATAAAAGGGACACAACTAGAAGAACAAGAACTGAAGCTATCCTTATATGCAGATGATATGATTCTTTATGTAGAGAACCCCCAAAAATCTATAGAAAAACTTCTTGAAACAATAAAACAGTTCAGTAAGGGAGCCAGTTACAAAATCAACACACATAAATCAGTAGCCTTCCTATACGCAAAAAGCCAAGAAGAAGAAGAAATTTACAAAGTCATCCCATTTACCATTGTACCAAAAACAATTAAATACTTGGGAATAAACTTTAAAAACATGTGAAAGAACTATTCCAAAAAACTTTAAAACACGGCTAAAAGAGATAGAAGATGTAAGGAAATGGAAAGACATTCCCTGCTCATGGAGTGGAAGAATTAACATCATCAAAATGACCATCCTTCCAAAAACAATCTACAGATTCAATGCAAAAAATTCCAATGGCATTCTTTAAAGGAATAGAAAAAATTACATAAGTTCATATGGAATAACAAAAATCCTCGAACATCAAAAAGCCTCCTAGCCAAATAAAAAAAAGAGAGAGAGAATGGAGGCATAATTATTCCAGACTTCAAGTTATACTATAAAGTCATAATAATTAATACAGCATGGTGCTGGTACAATAACAACCAGACCAATGGAACAGAATTGAGTGCCTGGAAATAAAACCACACATATATAGTCAACCAATCTTTGGCAAAGGAGGGAGAAACTTACATTCGAACAAAGATAACCACTTCAATAAATTGTGCTGAGAAAATTGGACTAAGACCTTCAAAAAATGGACCAAGACCTCACATCATGAACCTCACACTATGTGCAAAAACCAACTCAAAATGGTAAAAGACTAAATGTCAAACCTGAAACCATAACATACATAGGCGAAAACTTGGACAAAACCCTCCATGAATTACAATTCTGAAATTCCTTTCTGGAAACATCTACAGATGGCAAAAAAAATGAAGGAAAACATTAGCAGATGGGACTACATCAAACTAGAAAGCTTTTGTACAGCAAACTAGACCACAGAAAAAAAACTAAAAGAAGCCCAATGAATGGAGAAAAAGTCTTGCCCTCCACAAGGGTGAAAAGAGTTTAATAACAAAGATCCACAAGGAACTTACACAACAAAACAAAAACAAAACAAGAAGTCCCATCAAAAAATGGATAAAACTACAAAGACACTTCTCCAAAGAGGAAATAGAAATGGCCAATAGGCACATGAAAAATTGCTCAATGTCACTAGCAATCATGGAAATGCAAATCAAAACCACCTTACACAGAAAGGTCCACATCAAGAAAACGGGCAACAACAAGTGCTGGCGTGGATGTGGAGAGAAAGGAGCACTCTTACACTGCTGGTGGGAATGTGAACTGCTTCAGTCACTATGGAAAGAAGTGTCGAGGACCCTCAAACTAATGAAAATGGAACTACCCAGTAATCGCTCTTCTGAGAATCTACCCAAAGGAGAACTCAACGTGGGTACAAAGGGACACCTGTGCCCGGATGTTTATTGCAGCACTATTTATAATTGCAAGGACATGGAAACAACCCAAATGTCCCAAAACAGATGAATGGATGAAGATAAAGTAGATATGGTATATATTTACAATGTAATATTACTCATTAATTAAAAATTAAAATTAGATGAATTTATGATAACATAAACAAAAAGTAAGATAAACAAAAAGCCATGAAAAAAAGTCAAAACAAGCTAAAAACTAAATTGAAGTACACAATGGAGGGGTGGGGCAGAGTGGGAACGGTCAGGGAGGGGAGGGTGAACCCTGGGGATTACAAAGATGTGAAATTTATATATAAATATATTATTTGATTATTGATAAAGAAGGAATATCTCTAGTGAGCATATTAGGCAATCACAAACTCCTTATCGATATCCCATGCTGATATCCCATGCTGTCACAAGCCAGCTGTGATGATATTGAACACTCCGAAGTGGAGGGTAATGATTGAATTTGATCCAAAAAAGACTCAGGCAGAAGGCCTCACAGTCTCTCTCTGGACTGTAGCCTCTGGGTTTATTTAAAACCAGACTTTTATAAAAAACAAATGAAGTAATCAGTAACAAAAAAGGGCTTTGATTCAGGGTCACATTGTTACAAACGTATCTTTACCAACAAGTATAGTCTAATATATTTAAGTTTCGCTGAAGTATGACCCCAAGGAGGTATCTTTTAAAAATTTACTCTGTAGACAGTCAAGGACATTTTGCTTTTCCCTCCGTACTCATTAGGCAAACATTCAGTAGTTTATCAGAGCAGGTCAAAAATAAAGTAATAAAAACATGGCTCTCTACACCATGCCAGTGAAGAGAGCACAATCCTGGCATCTCAATGCTTCTAGGAGATGCCCCTAAGGAAAGAGTTCTACTACACTCAGATTCTACCCTTGAACCAACTTCTGTTGCCTTGGAACTCAAGTCCTCTTGTTGGGTGAGAGACTTGCATGGTGCCCAGAGCTTAGGGGAAAAGGCAAGGATATTTCACATTTATAGAATACTAAGGGACCATATTTTGGCTATCTTAGACTATAAATAAGTACAGTCTTAACAAGGCCAAATTATCTAGCATTGAATATGTAAGCATTCAAAAACTGGACAAAGGGATGAGTAAGTCAGGGAGAATATTATGAAGGGGGTAGATTGGAAGCTGACTTGTAGACTTCAAAAGGAAGGTTGATGCATTGAAAGAGTAGGAATTTGTAAGGGTCAGTACGTGGATGGGGCTGGTAGGACAGAGACTTGTATAGGTCCTATCTTTCTCTTCACACAAAGTGATTTTTCAGTAATTCTTATTGGATGAATGCTGGCTAATCACCATCCTATACTCTTTTTGCTTAGGATTTGGAACATCTTTTACAATCTGGGGGTAATCTAATCTCTGTGAACTCACATAATCTCAGTGAACTCTGCTACTAGTGTGATAGCAGGCACATATAACATGCAAACAAGTGTGCTTGCAGAGTTGCAATAAAACTATTTACAAATCCAGAAAGTGCCCTGGATTTTTAGGAGACAGCTGATCCCTGTTCTTCTCATCTTCCTGTCTCTACTTGAAATACTTTCCAAGTATTTCAAAACTGAAAATACTTTTCAGTTTTCATATGGCAACCAAAGTGGCTTAATTTTCATTAAGGTATATTCAGAACGGATTCTTTGCCACGAAGATATGTATTGACTGCGATGTTTATTTTGGATTAAAGATCAACCTTTTCCTGTGTGTCTGAAATGATGTCTTGTTTGGACTCTGCCTGTTTCTTGAACCTCAAGTTACCTCCTTTCTTAATGCAGTGATGTTCTAGAATCACTCATGACACCTTGTGCTCAGGGCTTACATAGTTTTGTATTGTGTAGGACACATGAACACACAGTGACCTATGTGTGGGTTATTCTTTCCTTTCCCTAAGTGTCTTAGCTAGGTAGAATTCCCTCATACAGATCATCTATGTTCTTCTGTCTGAGATAAACAATGTCACTTGCCATTGCTTTCCTTCCCAATGTTGTCTGCTATTTTTCCACAGCACTTCTGAAGTGTGTAATTATTAATTAACTAATTAATTATCTTTTTGCTTTTATCTATTGTTTGCACTAGAGTGGTAGGTCCAAGAAAATAGAAGCATTTTATTCTGTTCACCCTTTATGTCCTTTGTCCTGGAAAAGTGCCAGATACTGGACAGAACTCTATAAGAGCCTTGGAATGATTAAATAATCAGAACTATTCTGTGCCTTACCTTAATCTCACTTGACTAGAGATAAAAAGCATGTGTTGTTTTTATCATGAAAATCAGTTTGTCCTGGGTTTCTAATTCTCAAAACAGCTGGTCTCCTATCTTAACAATTAGGGTTTATTTTCCAAAGTAGCATATATTTTAAATGCAGAGAGTAAATGACCATGTGTTAATATTTCTGTTTGTTTCAGATTATTTCTGAACCAAAATTTTTCTATAATCCTAAAATATTTCAACATTTATAAATTCATTGCAAAAATATTATAAGCAATTTATTCTTTTTTCCAGACTCTGTTTCCTGAGTGAACATTATTTTCAAAACACCCTACTAGGGGATGTATCCTATCTTTTTGTAGTGTTTTTCAGACCAACTCATGGGTAGGTTCAGATAGTGATTCATAAAATAGTAATTTATTGTCTCTGCCCACTTTCCCCAAAAAATATGAATCCAGATCTTAATGAGCCATCATCAACTCATCCTTGATTGCTTCAATTCTTGATTGCTTCTGGTGGCCAACACTGGAAGCTAAGGAAATGGACTAGAATAGAGCATAAAATGTAACCAAGTCTTATAGGCAAGATAGAGCAAACAGAGCTCTCTTTCTTGGTCTCATAAAAACAAATAGCAGTTCTCTAGGAAAAACTGTTCCCTTCTTTACTATAAAAGACAACAGTCATCTTTGCACACCCCTCTCCCCCTGTTTATTTGCCTTTTCTCCATCACCCTCCCCATTTCTCTTGCTGGGTGCTGACCTTTGTGACCATGACTGGCATAAAGCCCTAGTATTGGCCTCTGCTCCTTTCTTAGCTCTGAGAGTCAGAGCTAAGAGCAACATCTACAGGATGTTGCTATCAGCTGCAGGTGGTAACTTTCAGACGTTAAATCTTTAAAACTCACAAGGCCTGTCTGAGCTACCAAAGGTCAATATTTAATATTCTCCTATTACAGATGGCTGAGTAAATGAAATAGCAATGACCCTGGTGCTGCCTTCAGAGACTTTGAGAAGCCCTGGACTCTCACTACTCTTGAGGTAAACCCTCTCACCTATGATCACAGGTTATCTGGCAGGTGACCCCAGGAGAGCACAGTGGCAGAAAGCTGTACTTAAATCTCATCATGTCCAGGGTCAGCTGTGTGACTCCACACAAGTTAGGCAGCCTCTCTGAGCTTTGGTTTGTTGACTGTGTCTTAGGAACATGAGTGATGTGACCTTGCTGATCATTACGACAACAAAGTGAGAGCACACATAGAACATGCTTAGCACGGTATCTTGCATGTTACACAATTTGGAGGGCCAGCTGCTATGGGGGAACTCTCTGCTGTTTCTTCCCAATGTCCAATGGTCATGTCCTGGAGATACTTTCACAGACATTCAGGGATTCAGAGCACACTAGAATTGTTAAATACTTATGGGATATGTAGATTCCCTGTTTTGCCATTGGCAGAAAGGCATGTCCTACATTACATTTTAAGATGACTTTCATGAAGCAGCTGCTATGGACCATAGGACTTACCTGTGTGGCTCCAGAACAGAAGATACCAAGTATTTCTAACATACCTGGTTGCCTCCAGGGTGGAATGGGATTGGCTGACTTCCAATGCCCTTAAAGAGACAGCTTGTCTTTCAGAGCATGATCTTTAGGTTCCTGAAATTTCTAAAACGGAGGGGGCCTTCTGCTGACTCCCCTAAGCCTGACCTTGTGCTGAGGGGCTGCTCTCCCAAAAAAGTCAGCCAAACTTTTCTCATTATGCCTAGAGTAGGCTCTTTCAATGTGTCAGTTTGGTATGGACAACTAATATCAACTGAAACTCTGCAGACTACAGGAAATTTGTCACCAGGACTCAGAGAATGAAACTTTTAAACTAATTGTGGTAATGGACCTACAGGTTGATAAGAGCTTTTGTTTTTGTCTCAGCCCTTAAATCTTTTTTATAATGAAAGAATCAATACTTGTTATCCCTCCTCCCTGATTAAATGATGCAGAAGCATATAGTTTAGGGGCAATCTCACCCAGGGGTAGGGTGATCAGTGACCTTGTCCTCTCTATCTGAGCATCTTATCTGTTTGTTCTGAATGATAGGATGAGGTCATCCTCTCCTTGCCATGTGAAATCACCCTATTTTCCTTAATAACCAGGTCTTTAAACATAGGATATAGATAGATAGATAGATAGATAGATAGATAGATAGATAGATAGATAGATAGATATCCACCACCACCTCCCCCACCACCTCCCCTCCCTGGCCACTCCAGCTGGTCCCCTCCCACAGTTGTGTACTTTCATTTGGTTGTCCATATATTAGTGAAACCATTTGGTATCTGTTTTTTTCCTTTTGACTTGTTTCTGCCAGTATGATTTCTTCTAGGTACATCCATGTTACCAGAAAATCATCGAATTTGTCACTTTTCATTGATGCATAATATTCTATTGTGTATATATACGACGTCTTTTTTATCCAGTCCTCTTTTGGGGGGCATTTGGGTTGTTTCCAAGTTCTTGCAATTATAAATAGTGCTGCAATAAACATCCGAGCACAGGTGTCCCTTTGTACCCACATTGAGATCTCCTTTGGGTAGATTCTCAGAAGAGCGATCGCTGGGTCAAATGGTAGTTCCATTTTCATTAGTTTGAGGGTTCTCCACACTGCTTTCCGTAGTGGTTGGACCAGTTTACAATCCCACCAGCAGTGTAAAAGTGTTCCTTTCTCTCCACATCCACGCCAGCACTTGTTGTCTGTTTTTTGGATGTGGGCCATTCTTATAGGTGTAAGATGGTATCTCATTGTGGTTTTGATTTGCATTTTCCTTACTGCTAATGATGTTGAACATTTTTCTATGTGCTTGATGGCCATTTGAACTTCCTCTTTGGAAAAGTGTCTTTTTAGATGCTCTCCCCATTTTTTAACTGGGTTCTTTGCTCTGTTTTTGTTAAGTTGTATGAGTTCTGTGTGTATCTTTGTTATCAGACCCTTGTCGCTTATATGGAGGGTGAAAATTTTTTCCCACTCAGTTGGGATTCTTTTTGTTTTTCTTTTATATCTTTTGCTGTACAAAAGCTTTTTAGTTTTCCTTCATTTTTTTTTGCCATCTATGGATGTGGCCAAAAATGGGTTTCTGAATTGTAATTCATGAGGGGTTTTGCCCAGGTTTTCCTCTATGAGTTTAATGATTTCAGGTCTTATGTCTAAGTCTTTTATCCATTTTGAGTTGTTTATGTACATGGTGTGAGGAAGGTATGTTGGTTCATTTTTTTGCATGTCTTGTTCCAGTTTTCCCAACACCATTTATTGAAGGGCTGTCCTTTTTTCCAATGTAAGCTTTTCACTCCTTTATCAAAGATTAGTTGACTATATATGTGTGGCTTTTCAGGGGATTCGGTTCTGTTCCATTGGTCTGATTGTCTGTTTTTATACCAGTATCAAGCTGTTTTAATTACTATGACTTTGTAGTATAGTTTGAAGTCTGGAATAGTAATTCCTCCATTCTCTCTTTTCCTGGTCAGGAGGTTTTTAGATATTGGGGTCTTTTGTTATTCCATATGAATCTCTGTAATTTTTGTTCTATATCTTTGAAGAATGTTGTTGGAATCTTTATAGGGATTGCATTGAATTTGTAGATTGCTTTTGGTAGGATGGCCATTTTGATGATGTTAATTCTTCCAATCCATGAGCAGGGAATGTTTTTCCATTTCCTTATATCTTCTTCTATCTCCTTTAGCAGAGTTTTGAAGTTTTCCTTATATAGATCTTTCACGTGTCTTGTTAGGTTTACCCCTAGGTATTTTTTTTTTTTTGGTGCAATGGTAAAGGGGATTTTTTTTAATTTCTTATTCTTCTGTTTGTGTAAAGGAAAGCTTCTGTCTTCTGTGTGTTGATTTTGTAACCAGCTACTTTGCCGAACTGGTTTATTGATTCAAGAAGTTTTTCTGTGGATTTTTTTTTGGGTTCTCTACATATAGAATAATGTCGTCTGCATATAATGAGAGCTTCAGTTCTTCCTTCCCTACCTGTACTGCTTTATGTCTTTTTCTTGTCTTATTGCCCTTGTTAGAACTTCCAGTACAATGTTGAAAAGTAGTGGAGAGAGCGGGCATCCTTGCCTGGTTCCGGATCTTAATTGGAATGATTTTAGTTTTTCTCCATTTAAGATGATGTTTGCTGTAGGTTTGTCATAGATGGCTTTTATTATGTTGAGATATGTTCCTTTTATCCCCAAATTTTCAAGAACTTTTATCATAAATGGGTGCTGAACTTTATCAAATGCTTTCTCTGCATCTATTGATATGACCATATGGTTTTTGGTTTTCTCTTTATTGATGTGGTGAATTATGTTATTTGATTTTCGAATGTTGAACCATCCCTGTACTCCTTGGATAAATCCCACTTGGTCATGGTGAATAATGTTTTTATGTATCGTTGGATTTGACTTGCCAAGATTTTGTTTAAAATTTTTGCATCCGTGTACATTAGGGAAATTGGTCTACAGTTTTCTTTCTTTGTGCTGTCTTTATTTGCTTTTGGTATGAGAGTGATGTTTGCTTCATAGAATGTGTTTGGCAGTTTTCCTTCTTTCTCATTTTTTTTTTTGGAAAAGCTTTAGTAGTGCTGGTGTTATTACCTCTTTGAATGTTTGGTAGAATTCATCTGTGAAACTATCTGGTCCTGGGCTTTTGTTTTTAGGTAGCATTTTGATGACTGCTTCAATCTTGCTGCTAGGGATTGGTTTGTTTAAGTTCTCAACTTCTTGTTTGTTTAGTTTTGGATGGTTATACCTTTCCAGGAATTTGTCCATCTCATCCAGGTTGTTGTATTAGTTTGCATATAGGTGTTCATAGTAATCTCTGGTTATCCTTTGGATTTCTGATGTGTCTGTTGTAATTTCTCCTCTTTTGTTTGTAACCCTGCTTATTTGAGTGTTCTCTCTTCTTTGTTAGGTTTGCAAAGGGTTTATCAATTTTTTTTTCAAAGAACCAACTTTTGGTTTTGTTGATTTTCTCAATAGTCTTTTTACTATTTAGATTATTTATTTCTGTTTTTATTTTTGTTATTTCTTGTCTTCTGCTGGGTTTGGGGTTTTTTGTTGTTCTTTTTCTAGCTCATCGAGTTGGGAGATTAGGTTATTTCTTTGGTTGTTTTCTTGCTTTTTGATATGAGCCTGTATTGCTATGAAACTGCCCCTTAAAAATGCTTTTGCTAAGTCCCAGATGTTTTGGAATGTTGTGTCTTCTTTGTCATTTGTTTCAAAGAAGGTTTTAATTTCTTCCTTAATTTCCTCAGTTACCCAGTCTTCATTTAGTAACATGTTGTTCAGTCTCCATGTGTTGGACTTTCTTCTTGCTTTCTTTTCATTGTTGATTTCTAGTTTAATGCCTTTATGATCTGAGAAAAGAGTTGGTATTATTTTAATCTTTGTATACCTGTTAGTATTTGCCTTATGTCTTAATATATGGTCGATTTTTGAGAATGATCCATGTGCATTTGAGAAGAAGGTGTAGTCGTTTCCTTGTGGGTGTAGTGTCCTGTAGATATCTATTAGGTCCGTACGGTCTAGATCTTCATTTAGGGCTTTTGTATCTTTGCTTAGTTTTTGTCTTGTTGATCTGTCCTTTGGTGAGAGTGGTGTGTTAAAATTACCTACCACATATGTGTTCTCCCCAATGTCAGTTTTCAGTGTGTTAGCAATTGTTTGATGAATTTTGGTGCTCCCTCCTTTGGTGAGTATATGTTAATAATTGTTACATCTTTGCTATGTATTGACCCTTTTACCAATAAGTAGTATCTTTCTTTATCCCTTGTCACCTTTTTTAGCTTAAAGCCTACTTTATCTGCTATTAATATGGCTACTCCTGCTTTCTTCTGGGGGCCAGTTGCTTGTAGAACTTTTCTCCAGCTCTTTACTTTTAGTCTGTGCTTATCTTTCATGTTTAAGTGTGTTTCCTGCAGGCGGCAGAATGTTGGGTTTTGTTTTTTGATACACTCTGCTACTCTGTGTCTTTCGATTGATGAATTGAGACCTTTGACATTTAGGGTGATGATTGATACTTGTTCCAGTGTTGACTTTTGGAGGGTCCTTTGGATGTTAGGGTTTCCTTTTCTTTTCTGATACTTGAGATTCTGAAGTCAGTTTTTTGGTTGTCATTTTGAGGTTCTGGTTAGCTTCCTTGTTTCTGGACTGTTTATTTTTCTGTTGGTTTTAATCTGAGGGCTTCTTGCAAGATTTCTTTGAGTGGTGGTTTTGTGTTAGCATATTTCTGGAGTCTTTGCTTGTCTGTAAATGTTTTTATTCTTCCTTCGTAGAGGAAAGAAAGCTTTGCAGGATAGAGTAATCTTGGCTGGCATTTTTTATCTTGGAGTTTTTTTTTAAGATATGACTCCATGTTCTCCTTGCTTGTAGTGTCTCTTCAGAGAAGTCTGAGGTCAGCCTAATAGGTTTTCCTTTGTATCTTATCTGTTTCTTTTGTCTAGCCAATCTCATTATTTTTTCCTTATCCTGGACTCTTGGGAGTTTTACAATGATGTGTCTTGCTGTGGTTTTTCTTTTGTTGATGTAGTTTGGTGTTCTTTTGGCTTCCTGGATGTCAAATTTCATTTCTTTCTTCAGGATTGGGAAGTTTTCTTCCATTATTTCTTTAAACAGCCTTTCAGTACCCATATGCTTCTCTTCTCCTTCAGGGA
>PVHY01020180.1:0-26029 GCA_004024945.1 Uropsilus gracilis | reverse complement strand
AGTCCCTGGTCTGCCTCCTTTCTCTCACACCACATGCACCTCTCCCCACAGGAAGGGTACAGTGACTACTATTTTCCTGTGAGAAACCTCAGGATCTTCCCAGCCTGCTTCAGCCTTGACCCCACCCCCATCCAGGATCCCTTCTGTCTGACTTTCAGCTACAGTTGCCCGTGAGGAAAGCAGAGGCCAAAGGGGCCATGATCTCAGTCTCTAGCAGTCCTCCTTCAGTCACGAGGGTGAGAGACACGATGACCCGTGACAGGTGCTGTTTCCAGAGAGTGGAAAGAACTGGGGGAAATGAGCAATCGCCAGCCCAGGAAAAGGCCTGGAAAGTGAGCCAGCCAGGCGCGCAGAGGAGGAAGCCTCCACAGCCCTCACGTGGGGCTGCCTTTGCCAGGGCGCACCCCACCCTGGTCATCGCTGGCTGCACCTGTGTTCTCACAGCCCCTTCTCAGCTGTCCGGTACCTCAGAAATCACCCCCATTTTCCAGAAAGGCAAAGGCCGCCCCAGCTGCTGAGCAGATGACAGGTGATCACCTGGTCACCTGCTAGTCCAGGTGACTGCAGAATGTGACCCAGCCCAGCCCCCACCTGACTCCTGAAAGGCTGACTTGTTTCCATACGATTTTCCATCCCACCCTCTCCATGCCAGACGATGTGAAGTCAGCCTGCAGCTGCTTCCTTCCTGGCCACCGGCTATGGGAACCCCCTGTCATGGTGTGGAAGGTGAAACCTGAACCCCTCACAGGCTGACGTGATTCTTCTGAGGTCATTGCGCCCCTCCCCTGGGGCCTGCATCAGCAGAAGGACCCACTCTCTGTTCTGTGTCTCTCAGACCCGGTGTGAACACCCTTGTTTTCCTATGCTTGGCTTGTCCCATATGGCTCTTGCCCTTCCAAAATGCTGGCAGGAAGGAGTGGGAAGGGGATTTTTGTTTTAGGCCCTTCACAGGTGGAAAGCACACATTTGGAGGCTGGAGGGCTTTATTTTTGCACAAGTCATGTGTGGCATTTGGATTTCTCCCCGAGGCCTGCCTGGAAAGACACCTCTCAAATCTCTAGTCAAGTCAAGGTGTGTCCTCTCTCAGCTGCGAGTTAGCACAGTGTTGGCCGTGGTGGAGTGACCGTATCGTTTCTGACGTTCTTGCCCAGTGGGCAGTGTGGATGAGGATATTTTAAGAAGACACTGGAAACCTGGGGATCAAGTCTCTGCAGGTAGAAATGGGGAGCCATTTCTACTTTCCACTCCTACCTTCAGTCAGAGCAGAAAAATGACCGAAAATGGCTTTCAGTGGCAGTGAAACTGATGGTTGCCCCAGATTTGAGCAAGAGTCTTCATGGGACGAAGTGATTGATGTTTTCCTGTGGGTGCCCCCGTGCGGGATCCTGCTTCATGGCTCTGAGTGAACCCACTGGCTCTGTCCTGGTCCCTTTTCCTCTGCCTGGGCTCTGATGCAGATGGACGCTCCTCTGGACAGAGGAGCTGAGAGGTGGACGCTGAGAGTTTCACGTTGGTGGTTTCACTGTAGCCACTTTTAGGACAACAGCGAGTCCTGTAATCAGCCCTTGGGTTCATAGGGTTCCTACTCTTTTGTTCTTGAGCTGAGTAAATAATGCCTTGCATTCCAGCCTTTTATTCATGTCATCAACAGCATACCCCCAGACCTCTTTCTTGGCAGCATGTTAATGAATGTTTTGTTGAACTTTTTTATCTCTCAAGGCCTGAAATATCTGATTTAATCTCACCGGTGCTTAAAATAAACTTTTGTGGCTAAGTTGACTCAAGCCCTTATTTGAAAGCTATTCTTATAGGCAAGCCTGGAGCTCAAAGCCTCCTGGCTTGTTGGCTCAAGGTGGACCGGGCTGGTGGCCTTTGTGTCTTAAGTTACTTGAACTTGACTTCTGGTTTACTTCTCTGCTTCAGCTGAATGATGGGTCCATTTCAGTTCGATGATTTTTGTAGTTTTTGGTTAATGGTTTCCTGGGAATGGCTCGCTCCTGGATCTGGCAGAAACAGGTCTCTGATGGAATAACATGTCCTGTGTCCTGTCTGTCTTCCAACTGTCCCTCCCCTCCCTTTTCTCCCTCCAGACCACACCGACAGCAGGGTGGTGGTGGAGGACAGAGGGGGAGCTTCTTAGGCACCAGGAGATGTCTAGTGGGCTAAGCCAACAGTTTTGAAAGTGTTTAACTCTTCCATTATTTCCTTTTCTCGTTTTCCCCTCTTTAGGATTGCCTGATGGCAGAAATGGAGGATAAGGTTTTAGCTGTGGTAAGTATCCCTTCATAAAGTCATTTTAAAATTCCTTTTACCGCAGTAGTAGGAGCCTTATGAATGGAAGTATTTAGACTCTAATGACTCGGGATAGACTTTCAAATATTGGTGCTTGGGACAGGGTTCTTAATTTAAGGTGGGAAGGGATGAATAAAAGTTAGGTAACAACAAGCTCGCAGCTGTGAAAATTCTTGTGCGTAAGTTAAATTGGGTGGGGGGAGTGCAGGTGCTTTGATTTTTTTTTTTTTCCCTCCAAACAGTTTATCAGGATACAGTTATAGTTAAATTGCCAACTAGCCTGTTAATCAGGGATAAACTGATCTGCAAATTTTATGCCAGGACCGTTTGGATTCAAAACAAAAGGTTGGCACTAACCTTCTGATGGAGGAGTGGTGTGTGTGTGTGTGTGTGTGTGTGTGTGCACGCGTGTGTGCGCGTACTGTGTTGTTTCTAGAGCATTTTGTAATGATACATCATCACTTCCTCCTTTTGACATAAACCAGCCTGTGCTCTTTTGATAAGACCTTCCTCCTCCCAATGTTGAGGAATTTTGCAGTGTCACAGCTATAAATATATTTTCCATAAATGGGGAGGTTCAACAAATTGAAGGAATGCAGAAAGTGTCACTTCTTGGATTCTCCCCCTTGGAAAAAAAATCACCCTTTGGAATTTCCTGACTTACTTGGATGTTTAATTTGGAAAGGTTAGGTGAATCTGATGGGGAAATACCCACACATTACCTTGTGATTTCTACAAGGAGACCACTTAATAGATATGGTCACATTATCTTTGAAATCTTCCCTTGATGAGGTGTGGTGTTCAGAGAATGTGAGCAGTTGTTAAAAAAGATCACAGATCCACATTTAAAATGCAGAGTCATAACTCTCCTGCAAGATAACAGGCCCAAATCTAGGTGACCTTGGATTTGATGGTGAGTTTTTAAATATAGCACCAAAAGCATGAGCCATAAAGGAAAAATGGGTAAGGTAGTTTTCATTAAAATTAAAAAAGTCCACACATGAAAGACACAGTTAAGAGACTGGAAAGACAAACCACAGTCTGGAGAAAATATTTGCAAAATACTTATCAGATAAAGGACTTGTGTCCAAAATATACAGAGCACTCTTAAACACAGTGATGAGAAAACAAACAACCTAATTGAAACGCGGGCAAGAGATAGGGACCTACACTGCACCAGAAAGAGCTACAGCTGGCAAATAAGTATGGAAGAAGAGAGTCACCATTATGTTTCATTAGGAAACTGCAAATTCAAACCATGAATAGCATCATGCAGCTCTGCAAAGCAGGACACCACCAAACACGACATGAATGTAGAGCAGTGGGAATTTTTGTTCATTGCTGGTGAGGCTGCAGAATGCAGAAGACACTTGGGGGGACAGTGTGACAGTTTCTTACCAAAGGAAACACATAGATTCTGGTTCCTCTGCAGATCATATAAATCTTTCGCCGTCTACCAGTGTGAACACACACAGACTTAGCACTGTGATCCTGCAGTTGTACTCCTAATACTTACCTTGGGAACGGAAAACTTAAAGTCACAAAAACCTGCCCAGAATATTGAAGGAAGGCAGTTCTAGCCACACTTGTGAAAAGCCTGAGAGCAACCATGATGGTCTTTAGTAGGTGACTGTGTGAATACCTGCTCTGTCCTGACAATGAAGTGTTACTTAGGACTGAAAAGAAATGAGCTGTCAACCCAGGAAAAAGATACAAAGGGATCTCAGATGCTTAGTATGAAATGAAAGAGGCCAATCTGAAAAGACCCCCTGCTGAATAATTCTAATTGTTTGACATTCTGGAAAAGGCAAAACCATAGAGATTGTAAAAAGATCAGTGATGCCAGAGATGAGGGAGAAAGATGAATAGGGAAAGCAGAGAGAAATTTTTAGAGGGAAAGATGACTAGGTAAAAGCACAGAAGACTTTCAGGGTAGTGAGACTTATATGATGATCATATAATAGGGATATTTGTTAAAATCCATCCAACTGTAAACCTCCAAAAGCGAATCCTAATGGAAACAACAAATTTCAGTTCATAAAACTGTCCGGATTGTTTGCATCAATCTCAGTGTCTCATCTGTTGCAACAATTGTACCTCGTGAATACAAAATGTGAATTCTATGGTAACTAACTGTGATAATAATAAAATTTGGAAATTATGTTCAGGTATGAGATGAGTCAGTCATTCTGGATCTTCATTTCCATTTTTTTCTAAACCTAAAATTGATTAAAAACATGAAGCAACTCAAGATGGAAAAAACAGATGTAGGCAATTTTTTTTTTAACCATGTCAATATTCAGTATGCAGAGACTATGAGTAGTCACTGAATAGCCACACATACAGGATGAGGGATCGATGATTCTCGTGAATGGCTGCAAAGGAGTCCGTCTGTTGCAGTGCCTCAGAGGTGGTGACTCAATCTAAGAGGTGTCCTTTTTACACGGCACTGAAGCCCTGGTCCCGTTTCATAGCTGGCTCAATACACCATGTATGCATCGCCCAGGGTTATCAAAATGATTACCAGCCAGAGCTAAGGACAATAGGTGAAGTGCACGTCTTTAAAATTCAGCTGGAGGGCTAGGTGCGGTGGCACGTGCCTTTAATCCCAGCCTAGGAAGGGAGGCCAAGACTAGGAATCGCTTCAGTCTTTGGGTTTGAGACCCGCCCAGGGCAACATAGCGAGATCTAGTCTCAAAAAATAGCTGGGTGTGGTGGCGCACACCTGTAATTCCAGCTACCTGGGAGGCTGAGGCTTGCTTGAGTCCTTGGTACCCTGGGCAACGTGAGTCTGCAGTTCCCCAGGCAACATAGTGATACCTAGTCTTAAAAAGAAAATTTCAGTAGGAGATACACGTGGTTCATTATTGAGCCGACCTGATGTTTCGACTCCCCACTTCTAGGTCAAGGTCTTGAATGGCATCTGTGACAAAATGATCAGGTCCGCGGCGGATCCTGTCATGAGCCAGTGTGCGTGTCTGGAGGAGGTTCACCTGCCAGACGTGAAGCCGGGGGAAGGCCTGGTAAGAATTCCAGCAGCTCTTGTTTTATTCATGAATAAGACCGTTCGGCGTTTATGGAGAGTGAGAAACAGTCACTTCTCTGCTTACACAGTGACTCAGAATTGTAGAATTCAGTGAGATCATCTTCTTTTTCCATCTTGATCTCTGTTGATAGTGTTCTGTGTCTTCCAAGCATAAAAATAAATACAGTTTTGAGCTGGGCGTGGTGGCTTATGCCTGTTATCCAAGCACCAGGAGGCAAGAGGTTTGGGTTTGCTTGAGTTCGTGGGTTCCAGACTGTCCCTGGGCAACATCGTGAGACCTGGTCTTGGAAAAACAGCACCCAGCCCACCAGGGAGCCATCCCCAAATCACTGATGACATTGATTGCCTTGACTGTGTAAAAATACTGCTTCTAAATAGTCAAGGTCTATCTGAATCCATACAGACCTGTTGCTTACGTACGGTGAAGGGGGAAGATTTCCATAGTATTAAATATAAGAAGAAAGTATCAGATTCAAGCTACACCCAGGCCAGGCACAGTGGTAGGCACCTGTAATCCCAGCTACCTGGGAGGCTGAGACTGGGGATTACTTGAGTCCGTGGTACGCTAGTCTCAAGAGTACAATTTTGAGACTGTATTCTGGAAGGAATCACGTTAACAATTTCATTTTTCCAACTTAGCAATGCGTGGAGATAGGCAACATCTGCACGAAGGAAGGATGCTCTGTGGGACAGAATAACCTCTGTCCTCAATGTTTCTGTAAGCCCTGGGAAGGGAGGCAAGGAGAGACTGGTGGAAAGAAAAGAATCCTTTCTTTAAAAAGTTAAAAAATCTGCCGGGTGTGGTGGTGCGCACCTGTAATTCAAGCGCTTGGAAGCAAGAGACCTGGGATCACTTGAGCTTGCCGGTTCGAGACTATCCCAGGCAACATAGCAAGACCTAGTCTTGAAAAAGCAACCAGACGTGGTGGCACCTGTAATCTCAGCTACCCAGTAGGCTGAGACTGGGGGTCGCTAAGTCCACGGGCAACATAGCGAGACCTAGTCTCAAAAAAAAAAAATTCAAAAATGTTTCCCAATAAGATAGGGGCGCTCTGACGCAGACCCCAGGACCATATCCAGGTCGACAGCTCACGCCTGGTCCTCGCCTGCATCCCCAGCCCTCTGAGCCCCTCGCAGGCACATGCTAGGGTTGTGCAGCTGACACTGCAGTGGAGAAACCATCAGGCACTTTGAGGAGCCTGGAAGCTCCAAGGAGAGGATGCTGGACTTGAATCCCAGTTTCCAAGAGACTTCGTTCGCCCCTTTACCTATCAGTTTCCCCGTTTGTTGAGCATGACGAAGAATCACTGTCCCCGGGGTGACTGACAGGGTTACATGGGATGGTGAATCCCGAGCACCAGTTGCAGGGAGTGTGCAGCCATTGGCGGCTGCGACTGTTGCTGTTACTGGTGATGAGGAGGAGGGAGGGGAGGAGAGGGAGGAGGAAGTTGAGGAAGAGAACAGCAAGAAGAGGAAGGGAGGACGTGGGTGAGGGGAAGAGGAGGAGGAAGAGGAGGAGAAGGGAAAGAGGTGTATGAAAGGATGAGGTGGCAAGAAAGGGGAACACACCTTGTGTGTCGGTAGCTGTGGGTAGGTATCCCTGCAGCCCCTGCGCTTACAAACCCACCAGACGCCTCCCAGGGTGCCTTCCTGCAGAAATATGCTTCCCCACACTGCTTGTCTTCAGTCAGCGATGGATTCTTGTGAACTGGACAGGGGCGACGTCCTCGGGCTTACAGTCAAGTGCAGCAGCAGAGGCGACATAGGTGTCCTCTCAGGAGGTGACACTACGTCAACAGATGTCCTGGAAGAGGAGTTCTGGGTGTGGGGAGAAACTGATGACACTGCCTCAGATGAGGAAGGGAGAGGAGCAAAGAGGCGAGCCTGCTGGTGCTGGTCTTTGCGGAGGTTCTCATATAGAGTGGACACTACCAGGGTTGTTTCTGAGGTCATCCATGTTCACAGGATAGAGGCCAATGGACACAGCTAGTCTCATGCTGTCTACTTTGTCCTCCTTCCCCGTCTTGAAGAGCTTGTCAAAATGTCTCAATATGACGTGTTACGTTTCATGAGGATCTCAGTGGTAGCACCTTCCCTTCAGGCCTGTAGAGAGGGGTGGACTTAGCCTTATGCTTCCCTTCACTGGAGGAGGCCCCTTTTCCTGACATGCACCCCACTCTGTTATTAAGCGCCTTCACTCGTAAATCCTGGTCTGAGCCATTGGTGGCCGGTGTCAATCACTCAGCCATGATGGCTCACACCAAGATGAACGGAAGAGATGGCGACACCAGGCAGAGTGATGGGTGGGAGAGACCTGTCCTTGTTGGAAGTGCCTCATTCATCTTCTAGCTCTGAAAGGGTGCAGGGTGCCTGGAGTTACAGATGACCCCTGGTGCCTAGTTCATGAATTGTAACACCAGAAAGATCTCCTTGCCCGTTTCTTTGGCTGGTGTTGCTCTTTGCCTGGTCTCCCTTGTCCACACCTGGGTCTTGTGTCACTGTGTCCTGGGACATGTAAATATGAGCGTGGCTCTCAAGGGGCTGCCTTGAATGTTTTATAAGCTCAGGTCTCACCTGCGGCTGTGTCCAAACGTTGAAGTAATGAGTTCGTGTGTCTGTCACTCACTCTAGGGCATGTACATCAAATCAACCTACGATGGACTACACGTGATTACCGGGACCACAGAAAATGTGAGTGCCTAGCCCGTCAGCGCAAAAGCATGCTGTGTTTAAATACATGTGACACGGAGATTCTGGCCTTTGCAATTCATGTGTGCAGGCTGTTTGATTCTCTGGAGTGAGAGCGACCTGCTGCTCTGTTTGTTTCCTTCCATTGCCAGTGTGCGGCATATCACCAGCTGTTGTCAATTTATTATTTAAATTGTCCTGAATGGCTCTTGGATGGTTCACACACCTTGCTTAATTTTTACCCTCATCAGTGTTATCTCTTCTTGGTGCTCCCTGGAAGTGGTCACATAAATGCGCCAACAACATGACTTCTTTGTGGTTGAGAATCTCTCTTAGAAGAACTGGCATCAGTGGTGATGTGTGTGAAATGTTTTTTGTTTATTGAAAGGAATTTATATCTGTCATCCAAGAGTCAGTTTGAGGATATTTGCATGACACATGATTCTTTTTCTAGATGTGCATTTCATAATAGTTGGCATGATACTTAAAGTTTGGTTTTTCTCTCCAGTGCTTCGTATAGAAAAAGCAAGACTTTTTCTACTATTTTCCCCCTTCTTTTGGAAGTTCTGCTACATGAAAGGTTTTTTTTTAAAGCTTCTCTAATACTTTGAATGTTTAAAATATAGAGGAAATGCTTTTTTCTTGCCACTTACTCTGTCTCATTTTTAAATGTCATTGATGTGAAGCTAAAAATGTTTCAATAGCTTTCCAAAATCTGTTAAAGGAAGTGGGTGTCTACAGAATTAACCCACTATTTATTCAATGGGGATGGGGACATGATTCCCAGAAAAAGAATAAATTGAGTAACTCTTTTCCTCATCTTTTTGGATGAAAGTGGATATTGCTAAGTCTTTTGATAATATAAAAGGGCTTGATCTTTAATGAGTATTTTTGACACATGCTGGCTTTGTAGTAAGAAAAACAATGACATTGTTGAAGTGATCAGTGAATTATGTACTCATTATGTATTTCTGCCAGGTGGATGAGGAGAGGATTATAGTGTCCTTGAACCTCTTTGTTGAGCTACGTTAAGAATCACTAAGAAACGTTCCTACCACATCACCTGGTAGAGTGATGGCACAGACATCCTGTTGGCACAGACAGGATGGGGAGGGTACAAAAGAAAAAAAACTGCTCAGCGCTTGACTTGCTACCTCCCTTCTTGTCTGGGACTTGGCGTGATTTACTGAACCATGCTGAGGACATCCTTGTATTCCACTTGGTACTTTGGTTTGGCTTTGATGGATTCCGAAGGATTATTTCAGTTTTTGAAAGGTCAAAGTTTACATTAGCAATTTGGTGATTGCATTGTTTAGCTATCAGACCCATCTGTGGTCTACCTGAAGCAGTTTCATCTGGGATACATGTGTGGCTCAAAATGATACTGCTACCAGAAGACACACATTTCTCCTCTTCAGCCCCCGCCTCACTCAACTTTGTTTTAAGTGTATAAATTGAACAAAAGACTAAACAAAGCTGTTTTCAAATCGAATGCAAGGTCTCCTATCATATTATACTTCCTAGAATGCCAACCAGACCCATAGACTGGATAAAAGATAACAGGGTTCCCCTGGATGTTGTCAATGCTAGTGGTCCCGTGGAGGGATGTTTGTAAACCTCTTCAGAGAGAGGTGGTTTCCATGTTGTTAAAGATAAAAAGGGAAACTTGTCTTGTTCCATCTGATAATCCATTTGGAAGTGTCCCTCCTTCCCGTCATTCCACTTGTGTTCATGGGACGCCTGCAGCATGCTCAACTCCTGCTAAGTCTCAGAGAGGAGGTGAGAAGTTAGTGAAGATCCCACGTCTCAAGGGATTAGTCTGGATATTTAGTGCTCAATGCTGGATATCTGACTTTAAGGGTGGAGAACAGAGAATACCAGCGCCAGATCAGCTTTGCAGCTGTCACTCAAGGTCACTATGACATCACAGTCAGACTGTTTTAATGGAAGTCTGGTGTGCTGGGTGGTGGGTGGAAATCAGCCGTTGTGTTCCCAGGCGAATCGTCTTGTGGTCAGCTCGCTTGGTCAGACTGTAGCTGTGCCAACAAGCCACCTCCGGCCTCCTTTGGAGGTGAGGTGATAAGCCAGATCCATCCAAGGTCAGAAGAACTCTAGCTAGTGATTATCTGATTTCTTTCTTGATGTTGTTCAAGACCTTGACAAGAGTCTTGATGGAGGCCCATCCATTCTCCAGTTCCCCACTCCTGAGATGAAGTAGGATAAGCGTCACAGCTGGAGAATGGCTGCATTCTTCCCCAGGTCATCTTAGCAAACAGACAGCATCATTTTTCAACAGGCTGGCTTGTGGGGAAGATGGGCAAGAGCTTCTGCCCTCAGGAGAATTTTGGTATTAACCTCTCTCTTTACACATGTGCTGCCAAGCGCAGCATTAATACTTGGTAGGACATCTGAGAAATGAGTGAATGAATGCCCACAGCACCTGTGGCAGGGAAGTCAGCTCAGGACATTGGGCTTGTTTCAGATCACACATCTATCATCAGGGACTTTCTGACCCTGGGGCCATCTTTTATCAAGTGCTGCTCACCTTCAGCGAATCCCAAGTCCAGGCAAATGACCTGGACTGAGCTGATCACCGTCAGATATAGGATGTTAGTCTGGGAGGGCAGGGTAAGTGCCTGAAACATGGGGCAAAAAAAAGCACAGAATGTTGCACTATATACATGTATATGTATATATTATACATGTTATAATATAACACACATTATAATATACACATGTAGTGCAACAATGCTATAACATATTATATGTTCACATATATGTACACGCACACACGTACATATACACATGCAGGCGCACACTCACACATAATACACACAATAGATCATCCATACATGTATACGTACACATGTATGTACACACGCGCACATATGTATGTATATGTATGCACCACGCATGTTATAATATATAATATATACATTATATTGTGCAACATATATAGTATATATAGTACAACATTTTGTGCTTTTTTTTTTTGCCCTGTGACAAATATACATATATAATATAAGGATATAAGGATATATATGTGTGTGTGTGTGTGTGTGTGTGTGTGTGTGTGTGTGTGTGTGTGTAAAATAATTTTTTTTAGCCAAGGATCTCAAGAGAAAAGGCTGTTAGTGTTCAGTTGCGGGGCACACAGCTCGGAGGGCCGGGCATACAAAAATGGCTTGGGTGCTGCGCTCACCGGCTCTCCTTAACCTGGGACGCAGAGCACAGGGCTGACAACCTCACTGAGGTGTCCAGTGGTTGTGGTGCCCAGTTCAGGGGACTGTGCACATGGAAATGGTGTGGCTGCCAAAAGGGACTTTAGAAGGTCAGCTTCCTGCGTTGCCCGCCTCGCCAGTCTCCTAGAAGAGGCACTGCCATTGGTTGTGGCAGCAAGTTGAGTGTTTCAAGATCTATGGTCATTTTCTGTGCCCTGCATTAAACCTGGCTAAGTCAGAGGGAAGGTTTCTACAGCGAGACGCTGTCGGCTCATTTCTTATTGAGTCTTTCACAGCAGTGATTGAGAAGCTCAGCAAGTGTGTTTTGTATTTCATGCTGAAAGGTAATGTTTTTAAAGGCTAGTGGTGAGTTTTCTTGAAGATTCAGCCAGTTATATCAGCTAGCAAGTGCAATGCTCTGGTTTAGACCACAGTTGATTATAAATTGGCCCTTCTCTTCTGCTCATAAGACATAATCTTCAACACAAAGAGTTCTCATTGTTAAATGAACAAGAATTCTCCAGGCAAAATCATTGACAAGAATATGCCAACACATCTACACACACAGAGGTATAGGTGCATGTACATACATACATACACACACACAGGTAGAGGTGCATGTACATACATTTGCAAATTTGTGGAAAAGTATTAGTTGGGAGAAATGCAGGTTGAGCTTCTGTTTTGGTATTGAAACTGCATTCATTTTGAATTCAGCTTGAAACAAGAAGAAACTTCATTTTTTCTCTAAAAAAAGATGTTTTAGTGTCCTATCTTTCTCTCTTAGCACTGTGATAGAACTAGGTTGAGTAACAGATTTAGTTTTAGTGATTGCTTGAAAGGGTAAGTGGGAGGACCACACTTCTATCACTGAGCCTCTCAAGTTAAGCATTTGGTCATCTTTTACAAATTTGTCTTGATGGGGATAAATAGAAGATATGTTTTAGTGATCCAATGACTCTTGACAGCTCATCATATCACTGACCTGTTCTTTTCAGCAGGTGAGATAAAGCTGATGAGGCTAATTATCAGGTGCTCCATTATAATAGACCATCCTAAATAGGCGACACAGGTTCTACACATTGTGTCAGGTTCTACACATTGTGGTCTCAGGAAGCTCAAGTCTGTGGTGTTGTTTTTCTTGAGCAAATTCTGTTTTCCTGACTTGTTGTCTGGAGAAGGAAGGAAGGCTAGAAAGATGTGAAAAGTTTAGAGATTGAAGACGGTCTCTTTGTCTCTAGTCTCCTGCGGACAGATCTCAGAAGATCCACGCTGGTGACGAAGTCATTCAAGTGAATCGACAGACTGTGGTGAGTTTGCTCCTGGAGGCCCTAGAAAAATTGTCATTCCCTTTGAGAACATTAACCTGTATCCAAGGCCACTTTGCAGTGTCTGCGGAACTTACTGATCTTACCCAGTTTCTCATCACATTGCACAGTGCTGAGGGGAATATATTTGTCTCTGGCCATTGGGACCACTTGGCTCCTTGATATGCATTCATAGGTTTGCTTTTCAACCCTCCCATTTTTCCTGCAGGTGGGATGGCAGCTAAAAAACCTGGTAAAAAAGTTGCGCGAGAATCCTACTGGGGTTGTGTTACTGCTCAAAAAGCGGCCGACGGGGTCTTTCAGCTTCACTCCTGCCCCCCTGAAAAACCTACGCTGGAAGCCACCCCTCGTGCAGGTGAGTCCCGTGTCACCAACCATCAGCGCCATCGGCCATGGCGGAGACCGAGGTCAGCCTTGGCCCCACAAGGAAGGAGGGGTGTCTGGAGGTGTTACATGCATAGTGAGAGTCATCCCATTGAATCTGGATGCAAAGGGGCAGCAAAGATAAGCAAAGAGGGAGGCTGATATTTAACCCCCACACTCTCTGGGTTCTTCCACCCACGTGCAAATCGCGAGACTACTTAGGCTTGCAGAACAGAGCAGCAAGCTTCATTGACAAGGAGAAAACCAAGTCTCCAAGGCCACAAGTATCCAGTTATCGTACCCCAGTTCCTGTCCAGTTTCCCAGTCCTAAAATAAGAATCACGAATCCAAGATGGTGTCTTCGCACCTCTCCACCCCCCCGAGCCAGCATGGCGCGCCAAGCCCAGCTGGTGTGTCCTCATTGGAGGCCCAGATTCCGAGTGCTCCAGGTTCTTGCTTTGCAGCCTCTCATCTCAGCAGCCTCGGTGTAGTTCCCCAGAGAAGGGGCGGCTGTGACCTGTGAATTCCACAGCATCAGGAATTCATGGCGATGGGCTCGCTGCCTGGCAAAGGGGCTCTGGGTGGGAACCACAGTTCACTGCCAGGACTGAGGCCCTCATCAGTGCTCAGGGCAGCGGGTGAGGGGAAAGCTGGTGGATGGTGAGATGGTACGGCGATCATGGCCTCCCCTCCCTCGGGGACAGATTGACAGTTTTTCACATGGAAATTGTTGTTAGTTTGCTAACGCAGCTCCAGCAGAGAGTCCCAGACTAGGTGTCACGCATGTCAGTGAGCCTGGGTGCTGAGTGTCAGGAGGAGGGAAGTTAGGAAGGAGCCAGTGGCAAGGCAGAGGCAAGAGGTCAGCTGCCCAGCCTTGACCATGTCCGTGATAGCGGAAGCTGCAAGTGGATGTGCTGAGAAGTAGTGACAGTCACTCTCCGGAAGTCACTCTCCGGAACTTTGTCCCTTGCTTTCACTGGCCACCCTTCGCTCCTCCTTGGTTTTGCCTACCTTGCGTTAGCTCCCCCTAGCTGTGCAGTTTGTGGGCAGAGCAGATGGTGAGACTGCAGGAGAGAACCACCACCAGCATGGGGAAACTACTCACAGCAAGTTCTTCTGTGTACAGAACATTTCTGGGTGTTAACTCCCGTGGCACTGTTAGCGCTAAGTATGAATGAATCCATTTAGTTCCCACTCGGTCCTCTGCCAGAGCGACTGTTCATGTGATGGTTTTTCAGAGGAGGGAAACTGAGGCAGGGAAGTTCATGGGACTTGCCCAGAGGCACCTGGCTCCCAAGCATTTGCTTCCAACTCTGCAGCTAGTTTTTCCAATCCCGATTGATTCTGAGGGTCTCAAATCAGAAAGCAAGTTTGGCCCCTGTCTACACAGGGGTTGATGTTGGTTGTGGACCAGGGAGAAAAGCTGAGAAGAGAACCTCTGAGGTAAACTCCCACATTTGCACTTGCCCCACCTCAGACCTCACCACCACCCACGACCACCCAGTCCCCTGAGAGCACGATGGATGCCTCGCTGAAGAAGGAGAAGCCCGCCATCCTAGACCTGTACATCCCTCCTCCGCCAGCCGTGCCCTACTCCCCGCGGTGAGTTATGTCATTTTCACGGTGTGCACATGTGTAGCTGGAGATTGTCAGTGGTGGTGGGGAGATCCTGTGGATCTCAAGAGGGAAAGCAACTGGACTCCATTGTGACTGGATTGAGCCTTGACCTGGGTTTAAAAGGTAGCCTGCTGTGACTGGATCAAGAGGCCAGGGTACATACTCACAGCGGAATATTACACAGCGAGGTAAAAGGTTAAACTCATGCCATTTGTGGTGATGTGGATGGGGCTGAAAGGAGAAAGAAAGGACTGGATGATCTCACATGTGAGCTATAGAGAAACCAATTCAAGGGTCAGAAAGTAGATAAAGCTTGCCACTGACCATAGATCTGAAGCAGGAATCCCAAATGATGATCTGAGTTGTTTTTCTTGTGCCCAGAGCAGTGTCTCTGCAAAGACCCAGCAAAGAAAACACTTGAAGTGCAATGAAGTTGCTCGATTTGAAAATTATGTCCAAAAGGACAAAGGAACTTTTATGGGACCCCACAGAGAGTGTCTATGTTCTGGAGTGTCTATTTTCTCTTCCCCAGCCAGGGTGGGGAAGAAAGAGGGGTCCAAACGGGAGGGAAGAGCACCAGAGACGGTGGTGACAGATCACTGGTGCTGCGGTGGTGAGGGAACGATGGGGAAGATCCTGTGGGGAGAAATCAAACCCTGTACGAAAATGAACGAACATGGAAGCAAGTAAATGCATCGATGTAATAATTGGAAAACAAATGTGGCATCCTGGACATGGAGAGCAGGAATAGATGAAGGGGTTCGGAGCATAGAGCTTGGATCCTGGACCCCTAAGTTCCAGAAATGTCACGTACAGCGTGGTCAGTGTTGGGTCTTGGAAAGTTGTTGAAAGGATGGGCCTAAAGGTTCTTATCACAAGAGAAAAATAATTTGTGAGAGCAGGAGGGGAGGGGTGCTGACTGTTGACTTACTGTGGTGATCACTTCTCAGTATCTGCCTGAACCAGGTCACTTTGTTAGACCCCTTCCCCTAATACCCTGTCACGGAGCAGTTCTAGCTCGGGAAAACTCAGGGAAGTGCAGAGTTACATCCAGGATTCATGGTCTGGAAGCTTTGGGGTTGGGTTGCTTTATAAACACATGTGGAATTGGGAGGAAGATAGCAAATATTTCTCTGAGATGAGAGTTACAGGTTTAGTTTGCTAGGGGTGATTGTTCTTCATATGACTTTAAGAGAAACCCTTTCAAAAGCTGTGGGTGTGGACATTGTGGTTGGGTGTGGACATTCCATCTTTGTGCCTTTGTGTGTATTTATGTGTGTGGGTGAGTTGATTATCAATTTTAAAGATCACTGTTATCTTAATGACGAAGTTAGATGCACAATGAGGGGAGCTGTTAGGTAGAGACACAACTCAAATCATCTAACACTGGTAAAACCAGAGAATCTGGCTCATTTATTCAACTTATGTTTACAAGCTTTGTCCTGTTTCA
The DNA here is from genome assembly GCA_004024945.1 of Uropsilus gracilis. Taxonomy (NCBI): domain Eukaryota; kingdom Metazoa; phylum Chordata; class Mammalia; order Eulipotyphla; family Talpidae; genus Uropsilus; species Uropsilus gracilis. The sequence continues at coordinate 10,024 of PVHY01020180.1, read as the reverse complement.
CATCTGACCCAAACCAGAGGTCCTACTTGACATCAGAGAACTATCAATGTTTCAGCTATTGAAGAATAAACTGAGAAATACATGACTGGGTGACAATATTTCATAAGACAAAGTTCGCCCTCAATGTCCATTAATATTTGACTTTAGTTCAGAGTTTGTGCCTTAAGCTGGGCTATGGGTCTTTCTCAGGCTCTTTCTCTGGCTACAAAGAAGACCTGGTATCTTTTCTCTCTTCCCTGAGTCTGGGTTTGCACAGAGTTGTTCCCTCTGTAGAACCTTAGCCGGCTAGGGCTTTCTGGCTGATAGACAGGGCTTTTCCCTGTCGTCACAGGCCGGAGTTGTGTGACTGTGGCATCTAAAATGTGCTTTTGGCTATAGGTGATTGTTGTCTCTCACACAGAAAATGCGGATCTAAAATGTGTTTTAAGTTATAGGTGGTGATTGCCTCTTGCACGGAGAATGCAAGTTTCACTGCTGACTTCTGTGTACATCATTCTGTAAAAATGTGGGAAGACTCCCCCTCCCTGAGTATTTTTGTGTTGGCCTTATGGAGGGGTCACAGAAGCAGTGGTGAGAGAAAGGGTGAGAGAGAAAAGGAACCAGGACTTTGGATCTACTTGGGACACACACACACACACACACACACACACAATTAATGAAGGGTATTTGCTATGGGATGAGAAATGCAAACAGTTTCAGATAACAACTACCATGTTGTGAAAACCTGGGGAACAGGGAAGCTACACACACAGCTTTGAAAATGTAGAAGGAGCTGGATTTGTGGGGAAGATGGACTTGTGCAGGCAGAAGGCTAACACAAAATACCACTCAGGCAGGGCTCATCTTAAGAATATTTTCTGAACTCAACAGGTTCTGCGTTTCGTCTCTCACTGATCACCCAGTGGAATTTACTAAGGTTAAAACTTTAACCAGCTGGTAACTTGGACTCCACTAAAATTAATTTTAGATTTTATTATAAACTGACATGTGGTTAGAATTAAGTTGGGATCTCCAATCCAACTTCTGCCAGTTTCTGTACTTACTCCAAAACATAGACTCTCTCTGTGGGGTCCTATAAAGGTCCCTTAGTGTTTTTGGACATAATCTTCAAATCGAGCAACTTCATTGACCTGCAAGTGTCTTCTTGGCAAGGTCTTGGCAGAGACACTGCTCTGGGCATGAGAAAAACAATTCGGCAGCTCATCCCTTGGGATTCCTGCACTCAGCAGGACGGTCCATTGCAGAATAGACCAGGGGAGCCAGCTATTTGTTCAAAGGAGCGTTTGTACCATTTAGACATAGAGGAGAAAAAATGTCATGGAGTCTTCTTTAGTGAGATTGTGGGGTTTACTCTTCTCAAATAGGATCTGCATGGATTTGGGGGACAATTGTCATGTACGAGGGAACCTTTTCCCTCCCGTGGAGCTGAAGTTTTCAGAGGTATTGGAGCTCTGCGTCTTCTGGAGTACCAGGGCGTCTTTGTGAGCTCCTGTATGATGATGGCCTGTTTTTTTCCAGCGATGAGAAAGGGAGTTCGGCTCGTGGCGGATCCAGTCGGTGTAAACAAGCCTTGCTCGGCCGGAAGGGGTCTGAGTCTCCAAATTCCTTCTTGGACCAGGAGAGCCGCAGACGGAGATTCACCATTGCTGATTCCGATCAGCTGCCCGGATACTCCGTGGAAACGAATATTCTGCCCACAAAAATGAGAGAAAAAACCCCATCTTATGGTAAGTTTCCGAGTGTTTGTTTTGTTCAGCCAGCTTGCCTTTTCTTCTCTGCCCCCACCCCCTTCCTTATTTGGACTTGTTGGATGAACTTGGCAGACATCAAGGGTAATCCGAGGAAAACATAAACCTCAATGAAATTCTAAGTATGGGACCTTTATTCATTTCTCTCAAGTGAAGCCTTGTTGAGTCATTCCTCAGCTTGGCATGGGCGCCCAGGGCCTGAGATCATGTTACCGTTTTAACTTTCAAGGCCTGGGTTTAACTTGGAATATTTTTGCTGTGTAGACGCGCAGACTCAGTTTCAGCCTGCCTCTGTGCTAGTGGCTGGCCATGGAAATGGAGGCTTAGAAATGCTTTACTTAGTTTCCAAGGTGTTACTGCTCCTGCTTCAGTGAGAGGTTCTGCTGTCAATAAAAGCAGAGGTTCTCTGAGTCCCCAAGCTCATCAGTGTGTTGTCTTCCTCCCCTTCCCCTGAAGGTAAACCCCGGCCTTTGTCCATGCCTGCTGATGGGAGCTGGATGGGGATCGTGGATCCCTTTGCTAGACCTCGAGGTCACGGGAGGAAAGGTAAGCTCCTCACACAGACCCTCGGTGCCACGCAGGGAATCAGAAGATCCAGGCCTCACTTCAGTGCTCTCCCTAAATGCACTGTAATAAGTGGAGGGAATGAAATCTGGTCGAAGTAGGCAGAAACCGTCAACCAGTAAGCCACAGGAAAAAAGCAGCACTTTCAAAACAAGGCTTCCCCTGCCCAGCTTCTTACCAGATTTGTATCACCTGCACATAGCAGTTGCCAGTCAAATGCAATTTAAACAACAGGGTTTTATTTATAAGGAAAATTAACCAGGAAAGCGGAAAGTCCTTCATGCCACAAGTGGCCAGTTATTTCACCCCAGTCACCATTTAGTCTGAAAGTTCCCAAAGACACATGTCCAAGATGGCACCCTTTGCCCTCCAAACCTGCAGGCACCCTGCAAAGTCCCATTCTTCTCCAGCATCTAGTTTTGGCTTCGTCTCTCTCCAGCATTCCAAGCTGTGACTTCTCCAAGCTCTTCAAACAGATGCTGATGCAAGCTCAGTTTTCCAAATATGCCACCTTGCTATGGATCCACATGTTTCCTTTACCAGGCCTGCCTTGGGTGCCACCTGGCCACATTCAGCAGGCTTGCTCTCAGGAGCCCCTGGTCACCCCTGGCCTGCCATTCTGGCATCTAACTCCACACTGACTACATTCTCCCACCATGACTCCTTGCCACCCACAGCTCACCCTTCCAGGGAGCTTCTCACCCAGCCTGGCCATGTGGGCCTGTTCTCTCAGTCAGCCATTGTCATCTCTTTCTCCTCTATCTTTACTTGTCCTTTATACCTGCCCTTTTCCTCTTCTCGCTTCTTTTTGCAGGTCTTTCAGACCCCGCCCACCAGGGCATTTTGGTGCCCATACAGTTTTCAACTGAGTCACCACCCTGTATCAGGAAGATGTGGTGCTTCCAGTTCGCTTCTCATCATGAAGTCAGGGGGTGCTGGTGACATCCTCACCCTGCTTACTCCCAGAATGGCAAAATTACCTCATCCTCATTAGCGTGTGTCCATCTGGTATTTATTTAACCCTATGCGTTTTCTAAAAGCTGGAGACTTGAATGTTCTAATTTTTAAACATAACTACACTCCTGGTTACACAAACTCACCCTAAGTTTTATGACTGCTATTCTTTGTCTTCTCAGTTTTTGATGCCCATACATGGTTTTCTTTTCCTCCCAAATTCTTGTGTGAGAAAGTAATAACTCATGGGATAGAATTTGCGTTTCATTCACCCTGTGGTTAAACGGCCTGGTTATCACACGAGGCTTATGAAGGGGGCTGTTCTTAAATATTCTTACTTTGGAGTGAGATTATATTTGATGATCGACATTGGCAGGGTATGATAACATTGCATTTGTAGTGCCAATAAACAAATACAGGTGAAGAGTTCAAGTACAGTGAGTACTTGAGATAGTAGAAGGAAGCGGAACAAAAATATTACAGCCCAGGTTTCAAAGTGATTGGCCACTGATGCCTCCTATGACCTGGTCAAGGTTGTCACCTGTGTACTCTTACCACCTGTATAAGGCCCAGGACAGCCTGAGCTGACAAGTGAAAATCTGGGCAATAGTCAGCAGATGGCAGAGCTGTACTTTGTTTAGATTAGAATCATCACCATTGTCATTGTTATTCTTTTAGCCATTTAAACCTTGATTCAGCCTTTTGTTTCCTTTATATCATGAGAAATGGTATGTGTATATGGCTATGTGTGTTGGGGTTGGGGGTAAGTGGGAGGGTGAAATGGGGAAATGGAAGAAACATTTGCTCCCTTCCATGTTTTTCTTGTAGGTTCATTTTAGAATGAAACATTTTGCACTTAAAAACAATAACAGCTTTATTGAGAGAAAACTCACATACCATAAAGCTTATGCTTAAAAGTATATAATTCGATGCTTTTCATCTATTCACAAGACGTGTCTAGAACTGTTACCTAATTCTAGAACATTCTGTCATTTCAAAAACAAACTCCAGATCCATTAACAATTGTTCCTCATTCTCTCTCCTTGAACCCCGACAAACACTTCTTGCTTGTGTGCATTTGTCCGTTCTGAACATCTCTCGTAGGCTCATAGAATAGGTGGCTTTTTGAAAATGGGCACATTTGAAAAGTAAATTTTCCCCTTTGTTTTGATGTACAAAAACAAAACAGTTGCATAGGTAATTAGCATGAAGGAACAACCTAGAAATAACTACCTTGAACGCTTTATATTTCTGCCTGCCATTCCTCAAATGACATATTATACACTCAGTAAAAATGTGCCAAGTGAAAGAAATCAATTCCCATTAATACTGTGTAAGGTGAATACTATAGACCACCTGTCTTTCACATGCCTGTATTAGCAGTCCACTTTATAGCTGTGTCACTTCTTGATGCAGTCTGAAATCGGGTCAAAAAAGGGGCAGAAACCTCTAACCCACAAGCCACATTTAAAATGTGGCTTCTGTCACCCAGGTTCCCTAGGTTCGTACCACTCATTTGTAGCAGTTGCCAGTCAAAATGCAGTTTAAAAAGGAGTATTATTTACAAGGGAAATTAACAGGGAAAACAAAGTCAAACAAAAAGTCCTTAAAGCCAAAAGTGACCAGTTACCTTACCCCAGTTATCACTTTTAGTCCCAAAGATCCCAAAGATACACGTTCATGATGGTGCCCCTTTGCCCCTCCAAGCCTGAGGCAGGCACTCTGCAAAGTCCAGACTTTCTCCAGCGGCTTCCCTTTGGTTCTTTTCTCTCCTGTGTTCCGAGCTGCTCTGCTTCTCCAGGGGTCTTCAAACTTGTTCCACAATGGCTGATGCACAAATCAACTTTCCAAATCCCTGGCCATCTCCACATACCAGCTCACTATGCCACCTTGCTGTGGTGCCACACTCTGTACAACCGGCCACTCTTAGGCCGGCTATGATGGCTCCTTGCCACCTCCAGCTCACTCTTCCAGGGGGCTTCTGCCTAGCCTGGTCACTTGGGCTACTGATCCACCATTCTCCTCCCTCCCTTGCCAAAAGTCTCTCTAGCTCTAGTCTCTGCTCCTTTCTTTTTTATCTTTTATCTCTTTTTTTCTCCTAAAAGCCAAAGGCTCCAATTTCCCTCTACACACCTTGGTGATACATTTTCTCTTCCCTTCTTGGCATTTGCAACAAAGTAAAAGAACCCTTTTACTTAGGCCTGTACCCTTTACCCTGTTTAGGCCTCTTTCACCTCTGTGTTTTCCAGACACAGCTAATGACATCAGTGCCTAAATTTCAGTACTACCTACTATAAGGTCCAGGCTTCACACCTGCCCCTAGGAAAATGCTCTCCCGGGCAGAGCAGATGAGATGCTCTGATTTGCTCTTGGGGTGATGGGTCCCTTCCATGCTTGCTGTCTCAGGGCCGGTGGGGTTGGCCTGGCCTCACGGCCACCATCAGAGACAGGCCAGGCCGGGGTCAGAGACAGGCCAGGCCAGGGTCAGACAGCAAACACCGAGGCCTTCTTAATGCGCTGGGCTTTGTCCTTGCAGGGGACGACCTCCTGTGCCGGTACTTCAGCAACGAGCGGATCCCCCCCATCCTGGAGGAGCGCCCCTCGCCCTCGCACCGCTTCTCCAGGTCCCCAGCTGAGCGGCAGCTGGTGCGAGGCGCCGACTACATCCGAGGGAGCCGCTGCTATGTCAATGCTGATCTGCACAGCAGCGCCACCATCCCGTTCCCGGACGAAGGCGCCAAGAAGAAAGGCGTGTCCTCCGGGGCCAAGTCCTCGGCCACAGAGCCTTCCTTGCTGGTCAGCTGGCTCACGCGCCTCAAACTGTTGACTCACTGAGCCTGCGCGCCCTGCCCACCCCGCCACCAAGTGCCTTGGCCCCCGTGCACCCTTGCCGGTGCCCGCTGGGCCACAGTGTTGCCAAGCCTGCGCGCAGCGCTCCTTTGCAGAGTTGCATCGCTCTTGTTTGCAGAGTTGCATTGCCCTCCGTTGCAGAATTGCACGCTCCCCTGGTCCGGATTCCGCAGCGTTGCATGGGGAAGTGCAATCACCTGCTTGTGGAGGTGGAGGTGGAGGCGGAGGCGGAGGCGGAGGCAGAGCCTGTGGGAGAGTCTCTCTCCCTAGTCGGAACTTGGAGACACTCTTATGGAATGGGGTCGGCAGGGTCGCAGCGGGTCGTTGGAGGAACCAGGACACTCTTTGTAGGGGGTTGGGACAGAAATTGGGGCCGAGGTGCAGATGGATTGTTTCACCCTCCGGCTTCTTCCTGGGAAAAGCCAGTGGAGAAAACATTTTGTTTTGATTTTTTCCAAGTTGTGCACCTGTTTTTAAGGGTCGCAGTTTCCACTCGTCTGGGGGATGCATTTGCAGATCAGCAAGGTCAAGCCCAGGCCTGGTCTATGCAGTGATGCCCTTTTCTAACCAACTGCGTGTAGGTCAATTAAAAATGGAAACAGGTGACTCTGTTTCCTTAGAGCTTGTTAACAGGGGAAGAGGTGCATGGTGACACATGCCCGACGCCCCGTCATTATCTGTTACTGTCTTAAGGGAAAAGACTCGCTAAGGTGTGCTGACAGCCAAAGTCTCATGCAGAAACAAAGCCACAGCCGTTAAGATGAAGAACACGATCAGGTTGCAGTGTTGAGCTGTTCAGTGTCCAGTTTCTAGAAAAGAACGGGCAATTTTTCACAATTGTACACATTTTGCTGATGAGAACTCTCTGGAAGGTGGGCCCACGGTCACTCATTTCCAACTAGCATCAGGTATTTTGAGGAAGTGTGTCTGATACTAACTCTTGTTTCAGCCGAATGTATATTTTGTTAGAATGAAAAGCACTATCTTGTTAATTTAAGTGTTTTAAATACAGTTGTATATTTTTCTTACGCCCAGTCACGTGGAATGGAAATGTGTCTGTTTTGTATCACATGGGAGAAGGACCAGACCTTCCCAGGTGTTTGCAGGTTTTCGGGGGTGACCTCCTGGCCTCCCTTGTTAAGAAACAGAATAAACAATCCTGAACATTTTGGGATTTTTTTTTTCTTTGGTATTGGAAATATGGGCATGGAGGAAGCATTTGTAAAGTAAAATTAAATTCAGGGAATTCTCTGAGGTGAATTCCGAGGCAGAACTGGTGCTACCTACTCAAAATATCCCCCCCTTATCCCCTTGGTTGTGTTTACTTTGCTAAGCTTCCTGGAATTCCATCAACAGGAGATTCCCTGGAATGAGTCAACACCATCCTTTAACATGCCTCTACCACTGGTGGTGGAACCCAGTCATGTTAGCTGTTCTTCAGCCTCTGAAGAACTGTAGTGAACATGGGTGTTTCACGGTAAGTAGAAAGGGAGTTTGCATAGCTGCGCACCAGAGGTGGGACTGTGTGACTCAGGGTTCTAAGCACAGCACAGCGTAAGGCTGAAGGTGGGACTGGGAATAGGGCTCTGGGGTACCGGAGGGGGCATTGGTTAAGGGGGGGTCGTGGGCCTGGCCCAATTTACTGTTGCTTGAGCTGGCTTTTGGCCCAGAAAATGGGGTGATAACATTTCTTCTCCCTCTCTGGATTCAGGGGAGGACTCAGTTTTATGGTTTAGCTGAGTGATGCGTTAAGTAGCTTTGGAGATCTTATCTGAAAGGTACCCCCTTCTCAGTGGAGAAAATGCCAGTGGTGATCCAAATGGATTGCCAAAGTCTTCAGCAGGGTCTGATCTGATTGACGCAAGCACACTAGGTGGGTATTGTTCAAACTGTGTCCTGAAGCTCCCCAGAAAGACCAGAGAAGCTTCTTGATGCTCCACAGCCAGCCTGGGTCCTCTACTGAACCCCACTACTTCCTTTTTATTTCTATTTGGCCTTTTCTCCTGAATTGTGTTGGGGAACTAGATTGCAGTGAATAAGATTTTTGTGTATCTCTACTGTTGAGCTATATAAGCAGTATTTTCATATTGATGTCTTAGTGATGGAAACTGCTTGTCTCAGTAGTAACCTGGGTTCGATGGTTGGCATGAACAAAAGAAAATACAATGACACCTTTTGACCAGATACGTGGAGTGGTGATTCCAGACCCAACTCAATATCCACCCCCATTTTACAATAAATATAATGTGGCAATAAACTGAAAACCATGAATGTGGGGACACCTGTTTTTCTTCATGCATGAAAGCATCACCCTTATTGTTTGTTCTGAAATGAAGTTAATAGTACTGCTGTGTAAGTACCGCACGCTAACCAACCGCCACTGAAGCTCCCGAAATGAAGTTCGTTAATGTGCTTGGCCTCTATACACAGGTATCTCTTTAATGTCCTTACTGGAATATAATGAAATACTAATTTATTTTATAATAACAGTTTTGATATGTAAATGCACTGATGTGACTATTTTATGAGAAGGAATGAAATCATGAAACAAAACACATCTATCCCTCTATAAAATCAGTTTGTAGAGCTTGTTAAATGCTTCCACCTGTTAAATGCAAACAACCATCCTCCCTATTCTGGACATCTGGAAACTCTTGCAACACCAGGAACGGGATTGCTGTCAGCAGTATGACTTTCTAAAATAGGTCCAAAATTTTTTTTTACAAGAATTAAACAAACAATAATTTGTAAGCAGAGATACTTGTGAAGATTATTATACTTGTATGTTCACTAACTTTAAAAGGGTGGAAAGTTAGAAATAATATACTCCAAATGTGAGAAATTGGTTAAACTTAACATTCCATAGATGAAATATTATGTAATATATAGTATACTATGAAATACTACTAATAGTGACAGAAAATATTCAAACTATATAGACAAAAAAAAGTCAGGCTAAAGATTATTTCTGAAATGTCATTCAACTTAAATGCCCATGTATATTTCAGAAAAGGTATAAGGACATTGTTAACACCTTTCCTTCAGTGGGCGTTTAGGATTCGGGGCAATCTTTATTATATTTTGTATGCTTATTTTTCAAACTATCCACATGGACATAAAATACTTAAAAATAATTTTTTTTGTAATTTTCAGACAGTATTGATGACATGTGTATGCTTGTCATTTCCCCTTATCATTTGGCCCTCCTTCTGTATTTTCCCCCTTATTGTCCACCCTACCTCTTTCCCTCTCCCCCCTTCTGGTCAAAGTACCTACCCACTTGAAGAGATGGGGGATACCATCCGTGTTTTCTTATGAGGGACTTACACAACGAATGACAGCACAGCTGAATTAACATCAAAGCAAGATCTCCTCCTGATGGCTTCCTCATAATCATTCCACATTTCAGCCTCCTGCAGGACACTTGCATCCTGACAAAATCCAACCCATGTTTAAAACTAGGCTTAAAATCCCCTGTGTGTAATACATAAAATAGCATTTTCATCTCATGATGTTAAGCTGGGTTTCAACTGCATGATGAAGTGTAGTGGAAGTTGTGCTGACTGACAGGGATAGGGCTTGTCGGCTGGGGTCTTACCCACAGGGCTGTGAGTTTCACGTTCCACCTATAAAATGCAAAAAGCCATCCCAAATCTGGGCCTCTGGAAGTGCTCACATTTCCAAAGCTACCTCTAGGGGGCGGTACCACCCCCTGGAGAGCACGCGATTTAAAGACTGCCATATTGTAGACATCCCCTCTTGCAGTAGAGTAGGTGGGCTGACTCCTATCTTCTCGTTATATTTGTGTTCATTTCCTGCCGCTATTTCTTTTTTTTTTAATTTTTATTTTTGCATATTTTACAATATATGATTGTATAACTGCCAATCCCCATGGGAATACCCCCCCC
>PVHY01020179.1:0-26041 GCA_004024945.1 Uropsilus gracilis | reverse complement strand
TGCCATTGCAGGCATCTGGTATCTAAACAGGTCCCTGCACTGGTATCTAAACAGGTCCCTGCACCCCTACAGGACTTGGCTTTCTCCCGCTCTCCTGCACTTCTCCCTCACTCCACATCCCTGCTGGCCCAGTCCGTCAGTCCTCCCGGACCTCGGCACAAGTGGCCTTGTCCCATTCCCCAGGATGTGCCCTGCTCTGTCCCTCCTCCTTGGCATTGCTGTGTCGCTCTGTGTGGCGCCACACCCTTGCATTTCAGGCTGCTAGTGACCAGCTGCCCAGCCTTTCCTGTTGTCCACCTCCTGGTCTCATCTTTCCCTGCTCATGTCTCCCTCTCTCTGAGCCCCTAGCAGGCACCACTGAGCATGTTTCTTCTGCCTGCTAGGCCTGCTGTCCCACCCTCTCCTAATGACAAATCCCCCCAAATCTCTTTCTTGTCATGGTCTTGTGATCGACTTCATTCATTCAGGCAATCCATTTTCTCCAGGTGGGTCTGTTTTGGAGCTCTCCCACCACAGAACCAGAGCAAGAACTGAGGTCATGAGCTTATTCTTTACATCTGTCTCAAGGTTTCCTCCTGTGAGCTTTCTCCAGGCAGGTCAGAGGCTTCCTCAGCCTCCTAAGTCCGGCTCTGCTGTGCAACCATTTTCTGCATGAGGAAACTGAGACAGAGAGTAGGAGCACTTGCCTCGTATCCTCCACCCCTCACTCTCCTTTCCAACCTGCGGCTTCCTCTGGACTAGATGCCCACTGGCTGGCAGAGGGGCTCGCTGTGGGCAGGGTAGCTCTGCAGCTGTGGGGCAGCCAGTGCTTGCTCAGGAGTGGGGGGTGTAAGAGCTCAGCAAGCAGGCTTGGCTGATGATGGAGACTGTTTCTAGCCCAGCAGCCCCAGACCACCAGGGAGGGCTCCAGCCCTCTGGCTTGGGGTGCCTTGTTTCCAGTCATTGTCCATAAAGAAGTTTCTGGGTGAGGGTAGGTGTCCACTGATGATCTTTGGGGATCATCTCTAGCCCACCATGGACAAAGAGGGGGTCACCTGACTTCCAGAACCTCTATAATCTAGTGCCTGGTACAGAGCCTAGCTGATTTGGGCTTCATTTACAATGTGCCGCTTACTGGTGTTTGAACTCATGAGAATTTCTCATACTTCTGAGCCTCGGGTTCCTTACCTGTGGAGTGGGATTAGCGAGACCTGTCCCTCAGTGTCGTCAGAAGACTTAAAGTTGCCCAATACAGCAAGGACTTACTTGGTAGAGTGCTCAGGAATGGAGGCTGTAATTATGCCATGGTGAGCCAGAATGCCTCAGGTGCACCCCAAGAAAGTGTTGGCTGATGCCGCCGCCTTTAGCATCCTTTCCTGGCATCTGCTGCTCTCCCCTTGAACCAGGAGTGCCATCTTTACCTGTAGGTGGTAATTTCCCTCTCCTTTTTCCAAGTTAGCCATCTTTCCTGGGTTACTGTGTCCAGGGCTTGGTCTGGGGTTTAGTGGGACTCAGGCTTGACCTCTGCTCTCAATGAGAAGTAATGATGCCCCAGCCATGGACCCTACTGTGAGGGGCATGGGCAAGAAACACATATGGGAGAATTGGACAGGACAGAGGGTTTCTCTGGGCAGGGCAGGGGGCAGTCCCGCCAGCTCACCGGAAGGCTCAGTGGAGGAAAAGGGAGCCCTAGAGACCGAAAAATAGCCTCTCCCACCCTTTTTTTGCATAGAAAACCAAGCACAATGGTTATAAACACAGAAGTCCTCAGAGGCTTGTCAGCAGGCTCTGGGCCTGGGAGGACATGGCAGGAGGGCAGAAGCAGAGGCTGGGCCTGAACAAGGCCATGATGGGGACCAAGCGGGAGACTTGGAGGGTAGAGTGACTGCTTGCGGGGGGTGAGGAGGGAGTCAGTGTGGTTGAGACCTTGTGTGTTCATAGTTGGGTGGAGGATGGGAAAGACGGGGGAAGAGTGGGCTTCAGGCATGATTCTACACTCAGCTGACGCAAGGTCCCTGAGAACTGGGGCCAGGTCAGTAAGTAGGTCTAGAAATTGTCACCAGGGAAGCTGAAATCTGAGCTCATTTTGATAAGGAGATGCAGGAGGCAAAGGGTGTGTGAGAACATGCCAGCAGGCACAGGGCCACGTCCACCCTTCAAAGGCCTTGGGGCAGTCAGAGAGGGGTGGGGGCTCCTAGGAGGCCTCTGATCAGATCCCCCACATGCCACAAAACCCACTGTGGATTCTTTGCCTGTACCAGCAATCAAAGGAAAACCTTACCAAAGGAAGTGTCAGTGCAGCTGGTTTTTATTATTAAAGCCAAGATTGGAAAATGACTGCCCCCTCCCTGCCCCCTGCTCCCCCCGCCCCCCATCTCCAGATCCATCCTTCATGTCCCGTGATGGCAAAAACAAGATTTGTCTTGGAAAGACTCAGAAACACTCATGCCTAGGTGAGGATGAAGACAGACGACGGCGGTTCGGGAGGTGGTCTTCTAGTGATGGTGTTGGTTCCACCGGGGGCTCCTGGAAAAGACGGTGCGGGGTGGGGCTGGGCTGCCCCTGCTCACAGTGCTGCTCCCGAGGCTCCCGGGGACTCGGCAGGAACAAAGGCAACGAAAGAGGCTGAGCTGGCCCCCGAGCTTCCCCCTGCTGGAGCCGGGCCACGGGCTGGTTTTCGTAAAAATGGTTTTAAAAAACAACCCAGCCACGAGGGCCCCATCCCAAGCAGGTTGAGATGGGGGCGCCAGCTCTGGGCTCTGAGGTCTGAGGCTGGTGGCCTTCCTGGCCCGGCATCTCCGCCCTGGAGGCAGGCCACACCCTGAGGGCACCCCTGTGCCTTGGTGTGTGGCAATGAGGCCTGGGGGGGGGCCCTGCCCCCCGGAGGTCTCCCCTCTTCCCACCCAGCCTGCCCAGGGAGCTAGGCTTCAGGGACCCTGTGCAACTTTTGTTCTTTGGATTCCAAGCATCTGAGCTTCTCGTCCAGCACGGGCACCGGGGGCTGGAAAGGGAGGATGGGCTGGAGCTGGAAGACAGTGAAGCCTTCCTGGTTCTGGTGGAATGGTCTGACCCGATGTTCCGGCTCGGGGCTGGCGGGGACTGAGCCTGCAGGGTTGGGCCTGGGCCTGGAGGCAGAGGCCCAAATCTTCTGGGGTGGGCCAGGGTCCTCTGATGGGGAGGAGAGCAGGTCCAGGGCCCTAGCCTCCCCCACGGGCAGTGGGGGAGGCAGTGGCAGTGGCTGAGGAGAAGGGCCGGGCTCAGAGGCCGGCTGGTCACGGGTGGGGCTGAAGTCGCTGGAGGAGCCCAGTGTCAGCCTGCTGTCACTCTGGGCCTGGGTGCCGGAGCTGTGGACCCAGCGTGAGGCACTCTCGGAGGTGGCGCTGGCACAGGTGCCATTGCTGCCGGCCTTCAGGGGCACGTCCACCAGGAAGAGGTCAGAAGAGGTGTTAGGTTGGTGGATGTCTATGGCGGCTGTGGTGACCAGGCACATGACTGGCTCTGGGACACCGCTATCTGCAAGAAAGGAGGAGGTTCCAGTCACATTTTACTCTCAGCTTCACTGGGGATTAGGAGGTAAGCATGACTGTGACAGACTGAGGGAGGGGGGCCTTTGTGGGAGAGGTCTTGGGAGACAGTCCAGTTCTCTACTATTCACCACCCACCCCATAGGGAGAAGGGTGAACCCCATGTTGGTGATCTTGATTATAGACAGTCATCTGTGCACGGGAACTGTGACATATCTGATGGAAGCTCTATGGGCCGGTCCTACTGCCATCACCAATGTTCTAAAACAGAGAGTAGAACAACTCAGGAGCAGAGCCCCAAGTCAACCTGCTGCTGTTGGTTTATTTTAGGGGCCTTTGTTGATTTATTTAAACCCAGGAAGCTGGGAGTGGTAGTGCGTGCCTGTTGTCCAAGATCTGGGAGGCAAGAGGTTTGGGATCCCTTGAGTTCTTGGGTTTGAGACTACCCCGGGCAACATAGCGAGCAAGACCTGGTCTTGAAAAAGCATACGGGTGCCATGGCAGGTGCCCGTAACCCCAGCTACCTGGGAGGCTGAGGCTAGGGATTGCTTGAATCCGAGATTGGGACTACCCCAGGCAACACAGCACGACCTAGTCTCAAAAAAAAAAAAAAACAAACCTACACAAATAAAACAACTCATGAGCCTCCTGGGTTGTTTGCAACTATAGCATAACCTAACCCACCCTGATAAACTCAGAACCAGGCAAGGAATTAAGGCTTCACAGTCCAAGGGAGTCATCCAAAGTTTTAAATGAGGCCACATGGAGAGTGGAAACTAACATGACTAGAAACAAACCTTCTGAAGATTAATTTATCTCTGTAGGATGCACTGCAGGGGATAGAGGGTACTTCAGAAGGTCTTTAAGTAAGAAGTCTCAGGAGCCAAATCACAGTGGTGTAGTGTGTGCAGTGTTTCTCTAGATTGGGAAAGAGGTGGTCTTTGAAATCGGTAAATTGGACAGGGTTAAATCATAGACAAGAAAAAACATGCATTATGCATGTCACAGAACTGAATATTCTAGCCCGATAATGGAGTATATGAGGATTTGAGAGTGTAACATCCAAACTACAAGATTCAAGACTAGTAGAGAGTCTGGTTCAAATGACAATGTAGGAAGATCCTAAGCTCAATTCCTCCTATGTATGGAACAACTTCCTCTGAAGAAAATTTAAATTAGCTGAGTGACTCCTATACACTGGGCAGATGAGAAGAAACCCACACTGGAGCAGGAAGAAGAGGCTGAGACACCATTTTATCAATCAGCAACCCATAATAGGGAAAGGACTCAAAATTGTAGTGTTCAAAACAAGGAGCTTCTCCTTGACAAGCGAAGGACTCAAACCCAGCACTGGGCACCTGTACCTGAGAGGAGTCCCCCAAATCCCTAGCTTAGAAAACTAGCAAGGCTCACACTCATGAGCTGCTCCACAAAGATACAGTGAACTGAGAAATGGCTCTTACTGGGCTTCTACAGCATGGACCCACTAATTCAGAAGGAGAGATCTGAAAAGTTCCAGCCTGTGTGTGAAATGGTCTTATTTGCTAATCTTACAGGGTCAACCTAAGGACTGGGGACTGTCAGGGACTTCTGGGGCTGGAGTCTTTTCTCTAGGGGTGGAGGTTCTTGGTGCCAGCTCTGCGCTCTCCACCTGCATGGCTAAAAGTGGGTGCCACTTTCTTTCTCTTTCTCCTTGGCAAGTGCCATCTTTGTGGTCTCCCTCCGTCATGGTCCAGAGAACCAGAGCTCCCAGAAAGGAGCTTTCATATATGCCTGGTATCCCCATTTTTGTGATTTCCACCCAAGGATGCTCTTTGGTTGCCTGGCTTGGAGGCCAAGGGGGCTTGTGTTCCTAGGTCCCATAGGGCTGTTAAGAGTCAAAGTCAGTTCTTGGCAGGCTGTGATCCCTCGGGCATTCACAAACAACAGACTGAAGTAAATATAGCCTAGTCTTTCTGAGGAAGAGCCTTACTTGCTTGTCCATAGCCTTGGCCAGAGAATCTAGATAAGTTTTAGATTTGGACATACTATGGGTCTATAAAGGCTCTCTCAGAGAGTAGAAGTTGGTGCAAACTCAAAGTTGGTGCAAACTCAGCATCTGCCTTTTTCCAGTTCACTGAATTCTTCCAGAAAGTAACTTATATTCTTGTCTGATACCCCCAATTTTATGACTGTATATCAATAGCACTAATACTGTAAATATACTCACCAGACTTGGGAAAGGAATGAATACAGTAAGATAGAAAATATAAGAAAGTACTAACAGAAGTCACAGAGCTGAAGAATGAAATACTTGAACTGAAAAATATTTTGGAGCAGCTCAACAGTAGACCAGATGCAATAGGAGAAAGAATCAAAGAACACAATCACAGAGCAGTAGAAAATCAGAATTGTCAAAAAAAAGAATGAAAAACATGAAGGTAGTTTAAGGAACTTAAGGAACAGCATTGAACAGAGTAACATTTGCATTATAGAAGTCCAGAAGGAAAATTGAGTGATAAATAGACAGAAAAATTATCTGAAGAAATGAAAGTTAAAAATGTCCCAAACATGGGGGAGGAAACAAACACTCAGGTCCAGGAAGCCCAGAAAATTATAAATAAGATAAAATATCAGCAGAAACTTTGCAAGGCAGAAGGGAGTAGTGGCAAATTGCTGGGAAATAAAAATCTAATTAAGAGTACTCTACCTGGCATTCAGAATTGAAGAACAGACAAACTTTTACAGATGAGTAAAAGCTAAAGGAATTTATCACTAAGTTGGCTTAACAAGAAATGCTAAGGGGCTTCTTTAAATTGAAAAGAAAGGATATTAATTAGTAACAAGAAATATGAAAGCATAAGTCTCACTGGTAAAGGTAAATATATAGCAAAGGCAATGGATAAATCATTATAGCTAACATGGAGGTTGAAAGGTAAAGGTCATTAAAATAATTATAACTACAATATTTAGCTAAGACTACATACACAAGATAAAAAATGTTAAATATAGCATATCAATACATAAAAACATGAGGTGGGGAGGAGCAAAAATATAGAGTTAAAGAACACATTTGAACTTATGTTGTTTTCCACTTAACATACTATTATCAATACAGGTTGGAAGCCTTATGGCAACCACAAAGTAAAATCTATAGTAGACACACAAAAGATAATCTTAGGATGCCACTAAAGAAAGTCATCAAACTGTAGTCATCAAACAGAGAGGAATTACAAAACAGTCAAAAAACAATGAATGAAATGGCAATATGTACATACCTGCCAATAATTACATTAAATATAAAAATGGACTAAAACCTCCAACCAAAAGACACAGCATAGTTGAAGGTATAATACAAAACAAAACAAAAGATTCATCTATAGTCTGCCTTTAAGAGACTCACTACACATATAAGAATATACATAAACTAAATGTGAAGGAATAAAAAAAGATATTCCATGCTACTGGAGGCCAAAAGAACTTGAGTAGCTAGATGTATATTTCTATCAGACAAAATATACTTTAATAAAGGACCATAATAACAAAAAAGGATATGACATAACAGTAAGGAGTCAATCCAACAAGAGGATATTTGTGATATTTCTGTAATAAATTTTGTAAATATATTTGTGATATTTATGCACCCAACAAAGGGAGAAAAAGTATAGTAGTATAATATAGTATAATATAGTAAGAGTAGGGAACTTTAATATCCCACTCATATCAATGGATAAATCATGCAGACAAAAAAATCAATAAGGAAATATCAACCTTAAATAATACTTTAGTCCAAATGAAATTAACATATATATCCCTAATATACATTCATACATGCATACAAATACTACATCCAAAAACATAAGAAAACATATTCTCCAAGAATACATAGAATATTCCTCATATATTTCATATACTTCAAGAAAGATCACATACTTGACAATAAAACAAGTCATATGTGGTATGAAACTAGAAATCAATTACAAAAAGAAAATTGAAAAATTCACAATTATGTGAAGTTTAAACAACATGCTAGTCAAAGAAAAAAGAATCAAAAGAGAAATGAAAAGAGAATACTTTGAGATCATGAAAATACAATATACCAAAACTTTTGGATGCAGCAAAGGAAGCTGTAAAAGTAATGTTCCTAGTAATAAATGCATATCTCAAGAAACAAGCAAGATCTCAAATGACCTAACATAGGCTTCAAGGAACTAGAGAAAGAAGAACGAAGACCAAAGTTAGTAGAAGGAACCACTAACAAAGACCAGACTGAAAATAAATGAAAAAGTGGCAAAAAAGACAGGAGAAAAGAGCAATGAAATTGGATTATTTGACAAATCTTAGCTGTATTTACCAAGAAAAAAAAAAAAGAAATCTCAAATAAAATCAGAAGTGAAAGAGAAAACATTACAACCGATACCACAGAAATACAAAGGATCAAAACAGATTACCATGCGCAAAGACATGTAAAAAAATTGAGTAACCTAGAAGAAAAGATAAATTCTTAGAAACATACAAGCTATGAGACTAATTCGACAAGAAACAGAAAATCTAAACATACTGATTATTGATAAAGAGAGATTGAATCAATAATCAAAAATCTCTGACAAAAAAAAAAAAAAAAGCCCAGGACCAGATGGCTGCACCGGTGAACAACCATATCAATCTCCAAGTGATATAGTACATTAATGAAATGAAGACAGAAATCATATGAACACCTCAACATACAGAAATGACATTTGACAAAATTCAATATCCATTTATGATAAAATAAAAAAACCTCTCAACAAAGTGGATTAGGGGGAATATACCTTAATATAATAAAGAACACATATTGAAAGATCTACATATTCTATGGTGAAAAGTTGAAAGCTTTTCCTGGGAAGAAGCTTTTCTTTAAGATCAGAAATATAATAAGTATACCCACTCTTACCACTACTATCCAACATCGTATTTAAGTCCTAACCACAGTGATTTGGCAAAAAAAAAAATTAAAGGCACCCAACTTAGAAAGAAATAATTAAAACTGTCACTATTTGTACACAATGTGTTATACCTAGAAAACCCTACAGCCTACCAAGAAACTATCAGAATTCATCAACAAATTCTGTAAAGTTGCAAATGCAAAGTCAATATACAAAAATCATTTGCAGTTCCATATACTAAAAATGAACTGTCAGAAAAAGAAAGAAAATAACCCCACTTAAAATTATACCCAAATCCTAGATGTACTTTTAACCAAAGACGTGTACACTGGAAACATATACATATATGCAGACATACATGCAATGGAATATTATTCAGCCATAGTAAATAAGGAGGTTTTACCATTTGTGTTAACAAGGATGAAATCTGAGGGCATTATCTTAAATGTAGTAAGTTAGATGAAGAAAAACAAGTACTATACGATCTCATTTATATGTGGGATCATAAAAACAAACAAATCTCACAGATACAGAGAATGGTTGTCTGAGGTGGGTGGTGGGTGAAATGGGTGATGGGGGTTAAAAGGTATAAATTTCCAAAATAAATCATGGGAATGTAATGCACAGCATAGTAACTACATTCAATAATACTGTGTTGCATATCTGACAGTTGCAAAGAGAATAGATCTTAAAAGTTCCCATCAAAAGAAAATGTACTTAACTACATATGGTGATAGATGCTAACCAGACTTACTGTTGTGATCATTTTGAAATATATAGTCGTCCTATTGGTATACTATTTTATATACTATATAAAATAGTATACCAATAGGTATTAAGTTTCATTTATAAGTCAGGTACTTTAAAAGATTAGTAACAGTAATGAAGACTAAAATAGAATAATTATGACAATGTATATGTCATATGTATCAATGTATCAATGTACCAAGTTTAGTGAATGTGGTCTCTCTCTCAATATACATAATATTTTGGGCCCCAGAAGCTGACGATGGAAAGCTAAACTGAGGACAAGAGCAACTGCTATATACAAGTAATGAATCATTACACTGTACACTGAAACTAATGTTACATACCAATTATACCTCAAGCTAAGGAGAAATAAGACATTGACAGACTGGGTATAATCTTAAAACACACCCTTTCCCATGATGAAAACCTCTGAGTCTCCTTGAGACTCTATCAAGCCAGGGCTTGTTCAATGCCTACGATCTCAGCCCAACTATCCTTTTCCTCACTCCCATCATGCTCCTCCTGAAAAGGTTTGGAGGCAGTGAGGTCATATAGACTCAAGGCACATTTCCACTGCAAGGTTCCATTTGCAGCCTTCATCGTGGCCCTCACCCAGCATCCCCAGCTCCATCACCCACGTTTGCGAGGGACCAAAGCTCCAAGTGTTTCAAGGGTGCCTCTCTGCCTACAGTGATGGCACAGGTACCAAGAGATGGGCAGGCCAGGCTGAGAGGTCCTTACTCTCAATATTAGGGAGAGTCAGGCCAGGGTCACATATGTCATGGGTCATAGAGATGTTCCACTATGTATACAACAGCCCCCCACCCCCACCCCTGACTTACCACTACTGGGTCCATTGTAGAACTGACTGATGTAGCTGTTCATGTCATCTTGCACTGTGGCATCTGTGGAGGTAGGAACAGAGAACGGTGAATGTGATAGCTCACCTGAATCTGAAAGCCATGAACTGCAGCCATTCGGTGGTCTTCCCCCAGCACACCATCCCTCCGCAATCCCCTGTCTCCTGGAAGCTCTCTGCTGAGTGGTAATCCTCCATGCAGACTACCTGTCTTGTAACTCCAAACTGGACTGGCCCCAGGCCCCCAGGCCCTGACACACACATAAGCTTGATGCATGGTGGGGACAGGGCCCCTTGCTTCTCTGTCCACAGCCTCCCCATGTGGGGTTGTATAAACAGCCTTTATCATGTATAAATAGGACTTTGTCATGAACCAGACCCTCAATCCACCCCAAGAAGTTCTTGGGGTCACTGGAAAGGCCGTCTTCTGAACACAAGCCCCAAAGTCATGTGCGGTCACACAGTTGGTGCCAGAGGCTGACTAGCCGACTGCCTGGGCAGTCTGTCTGAGGACTCTTCTTGGGGCACTAGGGAAACAGACCAGGGGTAGTCCTACCAGCCACATGGGTCCTTGCATATGGGTAGTACCCAGTACCTATCTACTGAGTGAATGAGGAAGAGCAAAGCTGTCCAGGTGAAGTGGAAGGAAATGGAGACAGGCCTTGCCCTGGCAGGAGTGGTGAAGGAAAGGGAGGGAGGCAAGGGGAGAAGTCCTGAGTAGGCTGATAATAGGAAGAAAAGCAGAAAAAGGAAACCTCAAAAGCCATCCTAAGGAGCTCAGCCTTGTCCAAAGTCAATGAGGAGACACAGGGAAGTCTGAATGTGGACAGGTGAGGGGTGAAGCTCCAGGCTGGGGGGGGGAGGGCTGTAGGGGGTCGGATGGGAGGTGCCAGAGTGGAGGCCGGGAAGACACACTGTTGACTCAGGACCAACAGGCTGAGGGCGGCTGGGAGTGCCCAAAGGGACACAAAGGAGAGACACAGGCCAAGGGACAATTAGGAGGGGTCATAATAGAGGGGAAGAATGACAAATAAGACCCCTGGCCCAGAGGGCGACTGGCTGGGTAGGCTGCTTCTTCAGTCAGCAGGTCCTGGGCAGGGAAGGCTTCAGGACTTGGTTTATCTTCAGCTCCACCCTGTTGGCTAAGTGGCCCTCCCTAGGCCTTGGTCCTGCCTGTGAATGGTCAGGACCCCGACCCTGCGGAGCTGCTAACAAGTCTCAGGGCCTGGAGTGGGACAGACACACATACAGCGCCCCGCCTAGCTTCTCTGAGGGGTGTGGGCTGCCTGTGAGGGGGCCCAGGCTTTCCGCGGCAGCTTCCCAGGGCGGTGCACCTGAGATCAGGCGCAGAAGCCAACGGCCCTGACACTGCACCCGAGGCTGAGTGGCAGCACAAGCAGAGCTGGCTCTTAAAAGCTTTTTTGGCCTCTTTTGATCCTTAAATGCCTGCGGTCAGAGGTGTGTTTTGCTTTAATGCCTGCCTGAGGGAGGGGCCCCAGGCTGGCACCAGGCCCAGCCCAGGGAGTTGCAGAAACAGACAACATGCTCCTCAGTGGCTCTTGATAATTTATGTTCGGAATTCAGTCTAGTCCCACAGCTGTTCTGGAAGTGAGAAGTGGCTGGCATGCTGCTCCCTGCAAGAAGTGGACGGCAGAGTGGGCCCTCAGGCCAGACACAAGTGTCTGATTTGGTCCCGAGGCCACAGCTCAGAGGCACCTAGAGTGGGCAGACCTCAAGGTCAGCTAAATGTCCGCAGACGCCTGCAGCAAAGTCTACCTCACTTTGCAGCAGTGGCCTGGAGTGAATGAGAAAAACCCAGAACCTACGTTCTTGTCCCAGTGCTGTAACTGGCCTGTGACAGGGCTGAGCAGGTCACAGCCCCTGTCTACTTCTTTATCTGCACCATGAAGTGAGGTGAAGCGCGTCCACAGAATGATGGGGCTGGGGGGATGGTTCCCCATGCAGCCACACCTCTGAGGGTCTAAGAGGTGACAGAGTGTGGGAGAAGTTCCCAGAGCAGGAACCACTTCATCGTCTGTGAGGGTTTGTCCCCCTATGGCCTACACACGTGGGTCAAGGTCAAGGGAACGTCCCGTCTCTTGTTGAGCAGCTCAACCCAAATGCTGGTGGCTTCTCATCCACCTGTGCTTGGCAGGGTCACAGCACGTGGTGTCACAGCACATCCCCCTGCTGCAGACATGGGGCCACAAGCCTCTCCCCCCAGGAGCAGATAGGGCAGTCAGCACCTCCTGGGCCATCAAGAGGCCAGGTAGGAAGCACCTCCACACATACCTGGGGCTGGGCTTATTCCACCACAGTCTGCATGACCCAGCTCACCTTCCTCTTGAGAAGCCTCTTCCAGGAAGCCACTGTCCATTCTCTGCCCCTCCTAGCTTTCCAACCTTTCCTCTCAGGAGGCTTCACTGCGGTCTCCGGAAGTGCCCGGAACAGGGAAAGGAGGGTGAGGGGGGCAGCCTGCACCGTCCTTCACAGCTCCAGATAGTGGTGTCGGCTCTTCACGTACCGAGGCCCTTGCCCCTGCCTGGTCCTGAGAGGCTGGATTAACTGCTAGACTGGTCCTTCCCCAAACTACAGGTATTCACTCCCCTAGTCCAGCTAGCACCCTGCAGGTAGGTCCAGCTGCCACTCTGCTGACTTGGGCCAACAAGGATACCCAGCTCTTTCTTCCCTGCAGGTGCTGGGGCCAGGCCTGACCTCCTGTATTTGTGGCCCCTCCAGGGGTCTGGTGTTGATGGTCCATGGCAAATGTCCAGAGGGGCAGCTTGCTAAGGCTCTGAATCTTGGTTCAGGCCATAAGGCACTAGCCCTCTCCCCACCTTGGTGTTGACTCCATATGTGAGGATGGGCATGTCTCTATCTAAGTTGTCAATAAAAATAACCCAGACCAGGTGACCTTCAGCCCAGACATCTCTCCTGAGCTGACTGGTCTGGCCAATTGGACAACTTCTTCTGGATGACCTCCAGCAAGCACTGACTCATTTGTACCCAAAATAGATCTGCCCTCTGCCTCTCGGCCTCCGTCATGGGGGCTGGTACCCTTGTCCACCCACGCTGGGACCCGCGTCTCAGCTGCCTCTCTTTCCTCACCACCTCCCAGGTCTGTGGCCCACCAAGGGGACCCGATGCCCTCTGCTCTGGACCTGTGGTCTGGCCTTTCGTGGACCTGAAACTGTCTTCTGCGAACTCGTGCTATGATTTAATGAGATGCTCCCGACGCAGAACCCAGGTCCTGAGATGGAGGCCTGTCCAGTTTGACTGGCTGTCCCCCATCTCCACTTCCTCTTCAACAGACCTGTGCCCAGCTGCAGCCCGCAGAGTGAGCACTAAGACATGGACCAAAAGCGAGACCTGTCCACGCTGCTCTGACAAGGCCAACACTGGTGCTCCAGACCACGCTTGTCCCCAGAGCACTGGGGCTGGATTCTGACTCTCCCACACAGGGGCCAGACAGCCTTTGAGATCCCCTGAATTTCCCTGTCAATTGGTTGGCATCATGCCAGTCACCAATGGCAAGGTTGACAGACCAATCAGTCAGGCTCAGAGGCCCCAGTCCAGCCCCCTAGCCTTGCTGCTTCCTGTCCACAGACCATCTGGGTGTCTGGAGCTTGGGAGGAAGGAGGGATGTCTGGGGCCAAGCACAGGTCACCTGTCAGACTTGGTGTGGGAACATCCACCTTCCAGCTGCCCCCTGGTTTACACCTGGCAATAAGGAACCCTAAGGTCATGTAGGAATCCCCCCATGGGGGGACTGAACTGGCATAGGCTTAAGGGGCTCGAAAACAGGGGGCTTTAGGGCAAAATGACCTTGGGTACCAGTCCCAGCTTTGTAGGATCACACTGTGTGGTCTCAGGCAAACCCCCAGCCATTCTGAGTATCCGCTGCCTCGGGTATTAAAGGGGGTAAGAAACACCTACACATGCTCTGACCGCTTAGACCCACAGAGATAATGAATGTCAAATCCAGCTTAGGGCAGTCTTCACTTCCCTGAGCCCTGGGGCCACAGTACAAAGTCCCAGGTCATTTCTGTGGCAGCTGCTGCAGATGTTAGCAGATACCTGGTGCTTTTCTTCCCACGGCCATGAGCCCTCTGCAAACCCGCTCTGCCTAAAATCCTCCCAAGCTGGTCCCTCGGTCAGTCGACTGCAACACTCGTGTTATGTGAGCTCTGCCCATAGGGTGGATCCCTGCCCCACCTGTCCAAGGAAGCAGTGCTGGGAGAAGCAGTGTTGAGTCAGCCCAGCCTCCTGCAGGTGGGAGGGCCAGCCAGGCAGGAGCACTGCTCATCCCCGCCTCCTGAGCACACAGTGCTCCAGAATCTGGCCAGGGAGCAAGACACCCACATGAGTGCCTACTGTGTGCCAGGCCCAAGAGCTGTGTGTGCAACTGGGTGCTTGGAGCTGTGCTTCTCTACTCATCTTACTTTGGAAACTTGGGGGCTAGAGACTTGGCTGGATACTTACGAGTGGCCATCTTGCTCAAACACATGAAGAATTTCCAGTGGGTGAAAGCAGAGCGCTGAGCCAGGCACAAGGCCACACAGGTCACCAGCCATGATGCCAGGTATTAAGTCACTCGTTCAAGGCCCAGCTGAGATTGCAAACTGCCCTGAGGCTCAAGTGCACAGCTGTTCTGAGTCCTCGATCTCCTGGCCCCGGTGACTGGAGTCATTTTGTGCGAAGCTCCTCCAGATCTAGTCACGGAGCTCTGGGGCTCCAGAGACACATGCACTGAGACCAGTGGCTACACAAACCCTGACAGTGTTCTGTGAGCACAAAGCCTTGTCCTCTGCCAGGTGAACAGTGCTGTCAGCCCTGCCTGGCAGGGGAGGGCCTTGTCTGGGGGTTTCTCTGGGTGCTGACGCGCGTGGGGGACATGGGGTTTGCTGTGATAGACAGTGAAATGTGGGGCTCCCACCAGCAGTGTTACTCGCAAGTCTTGGCAAGCTCCAAGGCTAATAAATTTGGGGGTAAAGTATTAATGACAGCACAGAGGCACTGTGAACTTGGCAGGTCCCAAGTCTAGAACTTTGCAGTCCAGGCCTTAAACATGATTTGTGCTGGAGCAAGTTTAAACAAAAGCTGGTTGGCAGGGGTTGGCGTCACCACCGACTGCGGAGGCTACAGGAACCCTTGCTTCTCAGCCTCCTGGGCTGCCCTCCCCTGAGGAGCCAGCGGCTTAACACCACGTCTGCAGGTCAATCCCCACAGACAGTTGTGAGATAACTGTGATGTGGAGGCCCCAGAACTCTTGCTGGCCTGAGGCTCATCCCCAGCCACAGATGCTGCCCTTTCTCCATCTTCAGCACATCCAGAACACCTAAGCCTGTCCAGCCATGATTTCTAGTGTCATGGCAATCCCTCCCTGGACACAGGCGAGACCAGGCTGGGCAGGAGCCCTATCCAGGCTGTGAATCATTCCACTTGCTGTTCCATCCCCCTATTAACCAACAACCCCCCACCAAGAGGTTTGTTTTGCTATTGATGTAATGGGGTGGCTGTGCAGTGGGTGTGTAGACAGGGCAGGTGCCGTCTGAAAAGTGAGGGTCACCAGGGTGTCAGGGGATAAAGGAGAGCAGGGTTGGGATTCCAGGGCTGATGGGAGAAATATCTGCATCTGCTTCCAGGGGTCATAACTGGCATCTCTGTGGGGGCCCCAGTGATTTGTTCAGATGCCTCTCAAGTTTCCAGGAGGTTCAGGCACAGACCCTCTGCCACACTGGCTCATGAGACACAGTTGATCAAATTTACACTGGATGAACTTTCAGATTGACACAGCATTCTCCCTCCTGATTCTGCCTCCTTCTTCCTCCTGCAGGTTGCACACTAGGGACTGCAGAGAGGAGGGCGGGGACTCAGTTTCCAGCATTCCCAGGATGTGTGGGGTTAGAGATTTGACTTTTTTGCAGACTCTCTAAGGCAAGATTTGGCTCCCTGTGCACCTAAAATGCAGGCTCCAGAGTCCAGGGCTCGGGGCTGACTGGCTGAGGGACAATAATGACCATGCTCTCATTTCAAGAACTAAGGCTCCTGATGAAAGACACAGCAGTCCTGCACTGGAAGTATTCACCTGAGCTCAGGTGTACCTAAGAATGAGCCCACCTGAGGAAAGAGCACCTTGTATGTGTGTGTGTGGGGGGGGGCTAGGAGATGGGGCAGAGGACATCTATGAAGGCAAAACTGAGGACTAGGAGCCAAGTGAGGTTCAGAGATAAGGAAGGCTGAATCAAAACCTTTCACAGTGGCTGCAGCCTACTAAGCACTCTCACAGCCTTCTGCCCCTCAGGCTCCTGTGAAGGACACAGAGCTGAAGCAGGCATCCCTTTCACAGAAAGGAACACTGACTCCTCAGTCAGATTTGGGGAGTGGCTCTGGCTCCCGCCTCCCCCAGTGCCTGCCTGGCCCAGCCCAGTTGTCCTTGCTGAGCTGGCAAAGGGACTGGCATGCCAGGGTGTAGCAGGTCCCACAGCCAATTGGACTTCAGATCCCCCAGCCAGCCCAGTGCCACCATTCCCGTGTGTGGCCTGTGAGTGCCTTCTTTGGACCTTGAGAGTCTGTGAGGATGACAGTAAATCATTTAGCAAAAAGTTTCCCTAGAAGAGGTTTGATGAATATTAAATCTTAGCTCCCTTTCCTCAAGGTAAGAACTGTGAACCTGAAAGCATAGTCTCAGTTAGGGGACGTCAATATTACAAAGCACTTTTGGGTGAAGTCAAGAAACCTCTAAACCAAATGGTTTTAGTGATTACATTTTCCAGGTGTGATCTGGGCAGGGGTGACTCAGACACAGGCGGGAAAGGTGCCCAAGAGGGGCCCTGCTCTGAAGGCTCCCTGGAGTCCTGAGCTCAGCGTGGTAAGGGAACTGGCATACCAGGGCGCAGCAGGTGTCCTGAGTGGAGGCTGACTCCTCGCCTGAGCCCATCAAAACACAACCTCCAGGAACCCTCAATGACCCAACCCGGAGGCAGCACCATCACCAGGTGAGGGTATTTTCACTCCATCACAGAACACCAGCCAGGGACACCAGCAAGGTCTGTGAGGCAAGCTGGCAGACGACTTGCACCCCCTTCCCAGAGTTTCACAGCTGCCTGTCAGGAAGGCCCAGTAGATGCCTGGCAGAACCCAGTCCTGAGAGAGGGAGCCTGGGTCGGAAAGACATTTCTCTGGACGCCTGCCTAGGTGACAGCCAGTGTTCACATCTCCCCTGCCCATGAATCTGCAGTTCCTCCCAAGGCTTAGGGGGTAGGCTGTGCTGGTGTCATTCTCCGCTCCCCCGCCCCCACCCTCCACCTGGACTATCTGGGTGGGGAAGCCCAAGGTTGGGAGCTGGGCAAGCTTTACCGAGGCTCTCAGTTTCTTCATCTGTTAGCAGGAAGCTCGCACCCCCACCGGCCACCATAAGGCGGCGGAGGCCACCCGGCCAGTGACCCTGGGTGCACGACAGGGGCGCCATCACCTAACTCACTGGAGTTTGGGCGTGCTTGCAGTTCTGCGTGGAGGTCTCCTCCTGGACTCGGCCGGTGGCCCGCTGCGGGGGCGCGCCCCGGGCCCGTCCCACTCACCTGGGTCACCCGGCTCGGGCCGCCGCTGCTCCGCAGCCGCGCTCGCGCTCGTGCTCCCGCTGGCGCCGGCGGCCGGCGTCTCCTCGGCCCAGGCGTCGACCTCCACCACCTGGAAGCGGCTGCGCGGCTGGCTGAGCACGTGCGGGGCGCGCAGCGCCGCCTCGCGCTCGGCCGCCAGGTCCAGGTCCTGCTGCGCCAGGTGCGCCCGCAGCTGCCGGATCTCGAACTGCAAGAGAAGAGGGGGGCTAGGGGCCGCTGGGGGCGCCCCGCGGCCTCGCGCTTGGGGCGGCCGTGCAGGCCCGGGGACCCTGACCACCCAGCGCGTTGCTAGGGCTCTGCTCTGAGGCTGAGGGGCTGGTCCCACCGTGAGGACGAGATGGAGAGGACGCGCCACGGTGGGGAGAGCACCGGACCTGCGCGGGAGGGGGGGTGGCGGCTCGGGGTCCTGGCCCAGGTGTGCGACCCAGGGAAAGTGACCGCCTCGCAAGCGGCTCCCGCTGACCCGCTCCCCCCCCTCCCCTCTCCCTCTCCCGGGGTCCCCATGAGCAGGCCAGGGAGCTCAGCTGGACGCCTCCATCTGACTCCCAGCAACATCTCTTCCCTCCAGTCTAGGAGTGTTCCGAGAGGGAGCTCGGAGCTCCAGTCACGCAGGAGCCCTAGCCCTGTGCCCCCCTGGGTATCCTGGGCTATAAATAAGGCCAGTGTAGGCGTTTTCACGCCCTCCAACTCTTGGAGGACCCGGGCGTTTTGTAAGGGATTAGCACAAAGATGCACACATGTTGATGTTGGTTCATCTGGCGGCGGGGGCTTCTTAGGGACACTTCCAGAGGCCTCTTGGGTTTGTGGCTGGGAGGGTTGGTCACACTCTGGGGTCTTCCTGGCAGCGTTTGGGTTGGACCCTGGAGGGTCCAACTGCGGACCGCGGGGAGCAGGCTGGGGGAGGGGTGGTGAAGGAAAGAGAGCTTTACTGCCATCTAGTGGACTAAGTACGCGTTGCACTGCTTCTGCACAACCTGAACCTGACTTGGGGGTGTGCGAGAAGAAACCGGGCTTGGGTTCCCTAAATAGGAAGTTACTTACTGATGATGGATGCCCAGTCTGTCTCTGACCCTTCCCTGGAACTTTATACATTCACCTCCAACCCGACCACACCACGGAATTGTCTACCCGGTCTTTTCACTGTTTCCCCAAACCTGTGCCTCAGGCATTTTTTATCTCATTTTGAACCCAAAGCTAGTATCCTCCCTTATTTCCTGGGTTTTCCTCAGCCCAACATCCAATGTGTCCCCAAGTCTAGCTTCAGCCACATCACCCTGCTTCTCTCCACCTCCACCGCCAGTTCTCAAACCTGCAACTTCCACAAACTCTGTCCCTTCTCTAGTATAGGGGTTCCTGCAAACCTAAATCAGACCTGTCACCCCTTGTGCAGGAGAAAAGCCAAACTCTTTTTCCCTGGCTTACCCACCAGTCCCACCATCTGGCCCTCCTCCATCCCACTTCATCTCATTCTCTCTGCCTTTGGCTCCCCAGACTCTCCTCCCTGAAACACGGTGTGTCTTGGTCTCAGGGCCACTTCCCCAGGCCTCCCCTCTGCTCCAAGCTCCTCTCCCAGGGGCCTCCTCTGACCTCCCACCTAAGGCTGGGACCTGGGCACTTCCTCACACCAGCCTATCTGAATTCCCTGCACCACTTGTACCTTCTTTGGACAGTTTGCTTAATTATTTTCCTTCTGATACACATAACGTACACAACTAAAAATATCCATTTATACTGGCATGACCGGGTAGAAAAGCGGCAGTGGGGCCACACGTCAGTGCTCACAGCTTCTGTCTCTGGGGTCAGTTTTCCAGTCCCGCTGTTTAAGGACACACCTCTGTGCTGGGAGAGGGAGAGGAATAGGAATAGGCAGAGAGTCCTGCCTGTATGGGGATGCCTTTGACAACATCCCTCTTCTCAGTCCTGTCTTTTCAGCTTCTGCCCAAGTCCCTGCCTAATCCAGCACCAGCCACTGAGGACCTTCTGGTGCCATTTCTCCAGAGGACAAACCCTCTGATTTTGAAGCACAGGAGTATGGTCTCCTGCTGTGCAGGATTCAGAAAGTGGCCAAGTGGGTTCAGATACCTTGAGTACACTTTCAGCTTCCCCTCCATGGGCTCTCTCCTCCCCTCCCCTTCCAAACTCCCAGGCTTGGGGGGGGGGAGGGAGGGAGGGGGACATGAGTCCATTGCCCTGACCAGCCTCCTCTGAAGCACACCACTCACACTCTGTTCTGCTGCACTCTCCGCCCTCCCCAACCCACTGGCAGCTCTGCACGGACTTAGGGAGACTGCTTCTTAATTTTTATGTTTATGGCTTTTTTCTTTACTGTCATTTTAGTGACTTTTGGAGTATGAGATCAGATAAAATAAGTGTGGTCACTCACCATTTTCTTTTAGATAGCCTACTGATTTTCCTCTCTCACCCCCAGCATACAGCTGGGGTGTGCTGGTGAAAAAATAAATTAATAAAAGTGTGCTGTGCAGTAGATGCTAACCTCAAAATGAAAATATTCCCACCAGGAAAAAACTCAGGCTTCAACACAGTGTCATGTAAAATTGGGGAGAAATGTGCACAACAGGCTCTCAGGAGCCTGACAGCTTAGCCCACCCATCCCTCTGTGGAATAAAACCCTTGTAACAGCCAGGGTCTTACCTGCCTGGAGGCACTTGATTCATACAGTTGAAGGGATGGATAATGAATTAATGAACTGGTCAGCTGGTGTGATCTCACACTGAGTCTTAATCCAGTTACAAACTGAGCCCTAAGACAAAGACTGAGCCTTATCCCTGATCTTGGTCACGCAAGGAGCCCTGATCCTGGTCCCATACACAGCCTTAACACCATGTGTTCACATTTAAACACATGCTAAGCCCTGGCTCTAGTCACACGTGGAGACCCAATCCTGGAGACAGATTCAGCCTTAACCCTGCTTTCAGCCTAGGCTCCAACTCTGGACTTGCAACTATTCAAATGCGGCCATAGTTCTCAGAGGGTGAGACAGTGAGACTGGCTGATTATAGGCTTTCTTGGCATAGGTAGAGGGTTCAAGCCACCCCTCTGGCCTTCAGAGGTCACAGAGGACCTACAAGACAGCCTGCCTGAGCTCTGCTGGGTCTGGGAGCCCCTCCTGCTGAGCTTGATCTGGACTCCCATGGGCACAGCCAGCCCACTTTTCCAAGACTGCTCATCAGGGCCAGCAGGCTCAGCTAATGGCCTCGTAGGCCACTCTGTGAGGATGCATTATTGATGACTTGTAATTGATACAGTGCTGCCCATGAGTGTCCCTCTAGAATTCAGGTCAGACAGCTGGATCAGGGCTCTCCTAGCCCCGAGCCCATATGTGCAGACATAGGCATGTGCAAGTTCTGGGCTAGAAATATGAGCTCCTAGTTTGTGGCAGTTCTCCCAGTCGTTCTTTCATCCATTCACTTACTCATTCACTATGAAGTCAGGTCAAGCATGGTGAAGGCCATGTTAAAATACAGACTTTCTATAAGGGATAGGTGTTTTGGAATAGAATGTGCTCTCCTAGCCTGGAGATGAGTCTTGGGTGGTCCACTAGGGAAGGGAGGCTGTCTGCTGTACTAGAAATAAATCTGGAGCTCCCGTGAGAGTGCCAGTGACTGGTTCTGGATGGCACTTGTGGCAAAGGAGGTTTGGTGTGTCCAAGAGACAGAGGACTGGCAGGTGAGAGAAGGCTGGGAAGATGCCCAGGTTCTTGTGCACCTGGTAAGATGTTCAGTAGGACACGGTTAGTAGCCTTTATTTAAAGAGCTATAGGAAACAATGAAGTTCTTTGAATGGAGTGATAGAGGGAGTAGGGTGGTGATTTTGATGAGCTCTTTGAGCGCATGACTGTAGAGTGGATAATGGACTGGGTGGAGAGGAGGCCAGGATTCATAAGGGAATACCAGCAGGGTGGTTGCTGCAGCTACCCACACCAGAGTGAACTAGATTTGAGGGAGAGGACTGTGGCAGTGGATATAAGAGAAAAGGTAGGACAACGACTGAAAGGGTAGAAGGATTAGCATGTGGTATGGCTTAGGATGGGACTGAAGGGAGAGGGCAACCTGTTTGGGAGACACATTTTACAAGTTTCATATCCAGACGTTTTGGAGTGACTAGGTGATGAGAACCTGATTGGAACAACAGACTCCTTACTGGGCAAGTGCAGATGGACCGAACGGCTATCAGTTCTGGTCATTGGCTGTGACAGCACAAATGGTTGCCAGGAGGTTCCAACCTGGCTCTGACTCTCCTTGGGAGTTATGGTCATGGGTGCCTTCCTGGTTGACTGTCAAAGGCTCATTAGGCAGGTGGGTGAACTGGGGCCCTGAGATAGGAAGGAGTCTTCTGTGCTCAGGGACGGGGGGGAGAAGGGGGAGTCCAGGGCCCCATTGTTTCATCAGGAGTAAAGAAAGGCCCTGAATTCATGCCCATTTCCATTCCCACAGACCTGTGTCAGGAACTTGCAACCTCAAGGCGAGATGGATGTGACTTAGCTCAAACAGAACAGAGGGAACTGGATAGCAGTAGAGCTGGGGAAGAGCTGGAGAACCCCCCATGGAGAAAAAGCAAGGGCTAGAGGTAGGAATCTGAGCTCTTGGTCCATCACCATCCCTCATTTTAATTTTGGGTGAGTCTCTGCCTCTCTGGCCTCAGTTTCATCGTGGGTTCAATAAGGAAAATGTCTAGCTGTCTTCTAAGTCTATGATGAGCTCTATTCCGGCTCTGTGACCCTTGCTGGGAGGGAGGGAAGTGCAAGTGTCAGTTAGCCGCTGGCCCTCCCAGCTGAAATGCCCCATTACCAAAGAGCTGACTCCTTAGAGAAAGATGACAGCCCAGACCTCTAAAATGAATCACAGTATAGTACACAATAGAATGAGTAGTCATGCAAATAAGGAGGAAAAGGTGATCAATTATCAAGATGTAAAGCAATTAACAGAGGCTGACCTATGTAAATACTTGAGATCATAGATAGGGACTTCAAAGCAACTGTGGTTAATAGTTAAAGAGAGTAGGGGAAAAGATGGACAAAATGAATGCAGCAATTCAAGGGAGAATTAAACTTATGAAAGAAATCAAATGCAACTTTTAGAACCTTAATATTACTGACTGATATGGACACTGTTGGATAGGTTTAACAGCAGGCTGGAAATAGTAGAAGATAGGGATATTGAACTTGAGGAACTGGTGAACAGGTCAACAGAAAATGATCAAAGCTTATGGCCAGAATGAAAAGAGAGAGAATGGGAGAAAGGAGTAAGGAGGGAGGGGGGGAGGGAGAAAGGTGAGACATGATCAGGAGGCCTAATGTATACAGTTACAGTGAGAAGCATGGAAGGATAGAACAGAGCAATAAAGAGATCATGGCCAAGGACTTTCTAAACCTAGTAAAAGACATCAACCCAAAAATTCAAGATACTTAAGGAACCCTAAGCGGAATAAATACAAAACCCCACACCTAGAAACCAGGTGGTCACCCTACTGGAAACAGAAAAGGAGAAACACAGCACCCAGGCTCTCTGGGGCTCACTTGGGCTTGGGCCTCTGGGAGAGGAGGTGCATGGTGACTTTGCTGACAAAATGAAGCAAAATCCCCACTGACAAACTGGCCATCCTGGGACTTGGGAAGAAGGGAAGTGCAGTCACACCCTGGACACTACTTAGTGCATGTCATTAGCTAAGTATTTCTAATGAGAGAACCTAGTCGGGCTGGCTGGGATCCACAGGGAAACCCTCAGCGTGCATTACTGGAGTGAGTCAGGTCCCTTGCATGGGGCTGGGCTGTTAATGCACGCCCAGGCGGGCCAAACCCCCGGGACAGCAGGCCGGCACACCCAGCACATCTCCACCTTTAATGGCCTGGTTTGTGGAGTCCAACTGACACGACACGGCCTTGGCCTGATCGATGCACACTTTGGTCAGAAAGCTCGATGGTATCTAATGTGATAGCAATAATTTTCTTCCATCCTATTAGTGCTGTCTGCACAGACTGCCCTGCCTTCAAGCCCATCTGCTGTTGGGATGACATCCAATGTTTATTTCCATTAGTTTCACCATTGTTGGTAACAATAAAAATCAGGAGACAGTTGCAAACTAATGATTTAGGAACACGGTGAAGCTGATTTCAACCTTGGCTCCTTTCCATCCACTGTGAAGATGACTGGTAGTTGGCCATAAATTTAAATTATGGCAAAAGGATAACATAAGTTATTCCTTTGATGGCTAATTTTATCAGCTAAATAGGCTTGTCATTAAAGCTATCAGCTGTTTTACAAATCACTTCCCATGTTTGGAAAAAAAAAAAACAACCCAGCACTTCCCACAGGGGAGATCTTCAATAATCCAGGTAACAAAGGCTATTGTGCTGAGCTGGAGGCTTGGAGGCTCTGCTGGAAAGAAGGAGCTTTCTAGAATGAGCCAGCACCAAGTACAACCCCACACACGAAGGAGAGTGGAGTGGGTGGAGGGGCGGGGGGCGGAAGGAGTAGGACACTTCTCTCCCCCTACTGCCTTCCTCCACCAGAAATGCTCATGGCGTGGCTTGTCAGGAGATGGGTCAGGGAGGACTATGTCTCTATGGGAAAGGGGAGAAAGGGACAACATGGACTCACTGGCCTCACTTCGTGCATCAGGTGACAGCAGGGGACTGTTTGCTTCTTGAGGACACAGACCACTTTGTCAGCATGTAGCATCTTAACTGTACCATGCAACTGAATTCCACCTGTAAGATGGGAGGGAAGCCATGTCGCTGCTTTCAACCCTGACCACCCTGCATGACCCTACTCTTTTTCAGCTTCTAGTGAAGGGAGAAAACACCGGGGGCTTAGAAGGAGGAACTGCAAAATGGGAGGAGCCTGGAGGCCCCAGTGACTATGTGCCACAGAGGTCCTTCACCCCCTGCCCACTGCAGTCCCCAATGGGCTCTGATATACACTCAAGTCCCTCATGTTAGGCC
This sequence comes from Uropsilus gracilis, assembly GCA_004024945.1. Lineage (NCBI taxonomy): Eukaryota > Metazoa > Chordata > Mammalia > Eulipotyphla > Talpidae > Uropsilus > Uropsilus gracilis. The sequence continues at coordinate 1,445 of PVHY01020179.1, read as the reverse complement.
CCAGGGACTTGTGGGTTTGATTGATGAACAGCTCATGTCACTCATCCTAACAGTAACTTGTACAGGCCCCCTATTTCTGACATAGGAAAAAGGACAGTGAAGCCCAAGGCCCCTTCCCAGCTCCTCCATGAGAAACGGCAAGCCAGTTCATCTGTAGAGGAAGCAATAATGCCTAGCCTCCCAGCTGGGACTGTTCACACCGAAATGAATGAAAATACCAGTGCATTTGTAAATGGTCACCGGGATAGATAATTTAGCAGGTGTTTTTTTTTTTTTTGAGACTAGGTCTTGCTATTTTGCCCAGGGAACCGCAGGCTCACATTGCCTGGGGTACTATGAACTCAAGTGATCCCCAGCCTCAGCTTCCCAGGTAGCTGGGATTAGAGACACACGCCACCACACCCAGCTGTTTTTTGAGACTAGGTCTCATTATGTTGCCCCAGGTGGGTCTCAAACCTGCAGACTCAAGTGATTCCTAATCTTGGCCTCCCTTAGGCTGGGATTAAAGGCACGTGCCACCACGCCCGGCTAATTTAGTGGTATTTTGTCTTTGCTCTTCCTCTCTCTCTCTCTCTCTCTCTCTCTCTCTCTATATATATATATATATATATATATGAGATATGTGTGTAAATATATATCTTGATTTAATCTGATCCTCAGAGCAGCTGCATGGTATAAATCTTGATTGCCTCCATTTTTCCCAATGAGGAATTAAAGGGAGATAAAGCAGGGATTAAAGAGAAATGACTAGTCATCTGTGCAGCTGAGGTTGGAATCCTGCTGGCCAGCCTCCTGGCTAAGCAGACCCCCTCCACACCACCCTTCGCCTAGAGGCTGACACCAGCCTGGGGTCTGAGGTTGCCCTATGGAGTCACAGAGCTCCCTCACCTCCATGCAGGTGAAGTCCCCTAGATTGAGTCCCCCACAACCAGGTCAGTGGTCTCGGGGTGAATGGTGCTGAGGAAGGAAAACGTCCCTCCGTCCTTCTCACAGGGTCCAGCCAGGAAGAGAAATGAACTATGACTGTGAGGCCAGGTTAGATCCGGTTATTTTAGGCCAGAGGCCACTGCAAGACTTATAGAGCACAGAGGAGGAGGGACAATGGGGTGTCAGGATACATCTGCAATAGATGCAGAGCAAGATTCCTGGGCACAGACAGACAGACAGTCAGAATACTTTTGTAAGATGACTGGAAGAGTGTTATTGCTGTGTTGATTTAACTACTTATCTAAAATAGCTTTGATTTCTGAAGCAGCCAGTACACAGAGAGACAGAACATTCACACTCTCTGAAAGACAATAAGTGGCATCCTCTCTGAAACCCAGCTGGAAACCAGCAAGATCAACTCCTAGGAAAACCATGTCCATATGCAGACAGCCAGCCAAATGAAAGTGAGAAGACAGGAACTTGCAGCAGAAGCCTGGAGAAGAGGAGAGGAGAGGAGG
>PVHY01020178.1:0-26024 GCA_004024945.1 Uropsilus gracilis | reverse complement strand
AACCAGGACACTAGGTCCTCCCCGCTCTTTCCCGGGGCTGAGCTGCAGTGAGACACTTCAGCTCGCCAAGGCTGGTGCTAACGAGGCCGGGGTCATGGACCAGGTCCCCCGAGCGCAATTAGCTCCTCTCGGAAGGACCTCAGGTGCCCTGTGCTGGGCAGGCAGCTCCCTGGCCAGGTCTGCGCCTTGCGGGGCTCGTGGCGGGATAGCGGGGCCGGCGGGGAGAGCAGGTGTGGGCTCAGGTGCAGGGTCCCTCAGCCCTGGGCCTTCAGCAGATGCTGATTCTCACATGTTTTCTACCAAGCTCAGACAAAACCTCGAACTCCTGGTCAGCGCTGCTGCAGATCAGGAGTCAGCGCGTCCTGGCCTCGGGGCAGATCCTGGCCACTGTCTGTTCTCCTAAGCAAAGATGTGGGAGCACAGCCCCACGCTCTCATGCACCTGTTGTCGGGGGCGCTGTCATTGGGGATCTGCAGAGCTGAGTGCTTGTGTCAGCAGCTATGGGGCTCATGAAACCCCCCATGTTCTCGCCAGCCCCTTGGCAGAACGGTGTGCACCCCCTGCTGTGGGTCCCTGGGAGGTAAAGGGCCTGCATGGGCTTGTTTCTCTATCCCTCTACTTGGGGGTGAGTCCTTATGGGACAGAGTGATCCTTCCTTTAAGAGAAGGAGGGCACCCAGAGAATGGGGTTCCCCGACTCTGTTTTCTATTCTCATAGAACTACGTGGCTGATAGACCTCGAGGGGACCACGCTGAGTGAAGCCAGTCAAAGGTGCAAGAGAGACGTCAGATGGTCTAATTCAGCTGTGATTAGAGCTGCCCCCCAAACACTCATGGGCAAAGAATAGTGTGTATAGTCCTTGAACTCAGGGAAAAGAATATAACGATTACCAGAGGGAGGAGCGGGGAGGGGGTTGTGGTGGGAGGAAGGCAGATGGAGTCTGGGCAGACGGAGGGTGAAAATAAATCAATAAATAGAAATATTTGACTCTGTATTATCTATTTTTAGCAGCAAGTATGGTAGGAGAATTCGGGAAACCCGAGGCCAGAGTGGAAGGGCCTTGGCTTCTGACAGAAATGAAAGGTTTCTGAAGTTCTGCTATGGGTTTTATTAATGGCCAACCGATGCTCTGACATGTAGCTAATGAAAGGAAATATCTTGAAAAGTGTGGAAGTGTGGGCCCAACTGATGGAAAGTCAATTTTTCCATCTTGTATGTAAAAAGGACAGTAACGCTTGTTTAGTTGGGTTTTAGCCACATCTTTATAATATTCCTTCCAGAGGCTCTGTGAAGCCACAGGTTGTGCATGGCTTGAACAGCCTTCACTCGTGACTGTCTTCTCTGTGCTCTGCAGAAGGCTTGGGATTGCTCTGACCTTCAATAGCTTATTTACTAGCAAATCAAAATGGCCTCCAGTGGGTTGGGTTGAGTTGTCCAGAAAAGAGGAAAACCCACAAAATTCAGAATCAATTTTCTTTGAAGAGAAGTCCATCTAATGTTGAGTCTCAGATTGGTAAGCCTTTGGTCTGGTTTTCAAAGGGACTAGAAGTGAACAGGAAAGATGGAGAGTCCAGAGAACTAAGAGAGTTGCCTCCATTGTCCATCTATGAGTAGCCATTTTCTCTTGGCCTTGATGGAAAATGTTAATTGCCCCCAATGCTTTTTCAATAGGTATTATTTTCTTTGGCTACAAAGAAAGCCTTTTCTTTTCTTCTGGTTATAACACCTTGTATCCCCTTGGAGAAACATGCCCTTCAGTACTGAAGAGCTCTGTTCTTGACTCTTGCAGTAGATCTGGTGTCTAATACAGACCCCTCAGGAACTTGAACTCTTCTGTCTATGGGACTCGTCCAGGAGAGCCACCTAAGTTCATGTTAGCCTCTTCTGACTCATATTTGTGAGGCAAATACCAGCAAGGGAGTCTATTTCCTACTGAAATTGGGTATCAAAACCAACAAAACAGAGTACTTAATTAAACTTACAAATGGGAACAGCTGTCTCTTTAAATCCAGCCACTCATCAGGTTCATCCCAGCCTGTGCGAGCAGTAGCAAGACCACATCATCTTAAAAAGGGACAAGAACAGATTTACTTGTTAAAAAGACAAACAAAAATCACTGAGCTTACAAGGGACCCTTTGATTATCTTACCAACCAGTTCAGTCTTTAGTCCAACAACTGCGCATGAGTTCTTAGCCACATGAGTCCACAAAATGGCGGCCATCCCACCTCCAAGCCAGATGAAGGAACTAAGATGGCGCCATTGTATTTTATTCAAAAGTGGGAGATTTAAATCTAATAAAGAAATCAAGATGGTGTCATTGATCCTTCTCTAAAGGCACAGCTTCAACATTCTTTCAGCTTCAACTCTAAAGTGGCTCGAAAATAGCAAGATTCACTCAATACAATGGCAGCAACCACTTCAGATGACTCATGATGGAAATAGCAACACAGCAAGTTCTCTTCAGGTCTCCAGACAATTCCCAAACTTCACAGTTTCAAAGTTAAAGCAAGTTTTCAAGTACTGAGTTTCCAAGTCAGCTCACACAGGTCACAAGTGTCTCCAACCTGCTTCTCTGGGCTCCTCATCAGCCTGGGCTGGGGATCGAAACCCACAGCATGGCTCCTTCCCTGCCCTGCTGCTGAGCATTGCAGCTCTGAGTCCTCCAGTCTCCCTGCTATTCCTCTGCTCTCCCCCTTCTTCAGCTTCTCTCTCTCTCTCTTCTTAAATCCTCTCTGTCCCTCTAGCAAGAAGGTTTGGCTTCCCTTCTCCAAGTCTCCATCCACCAGGGCACAATGGCTGCCATTCTAATGCAGCACCACCATGCTGGGGCCATGACCCCCCATTTCACCACAGCACCCCTATCACGACCACCCTCATTCTGGGATGATTAAGGACCGGGACCACAGTACAAAGCCCGAGGGTGAAAGCAATGCAATAAAAGTCAGAGCTGAGAATGAGAGAGATGCTTCTGATGACATCATTTGAGTCCTTGGTACAGCCAAGTCTGCAGCCTCCTCCGGGCACCATAGTCACATAATAAATTGTCTTTCCTGCTGAAGCCATTTTGAAAGGACAGTTACTTATAATGAACAGCAACCCCAAATTCCCTAAACGAGGAGGCAAAACTCTAACAGTTATGATGCTGGACAAAAATTCTGGTGTCATTCACCTAGATTTTCACTCTCTGCTGAGATTCCTGAGTGTTTTTGTGAAACTCTTCAGCCCCTCACAGTCCCCTGTGAAGAGATCAGCCTGAAAGGAGGTAGAAATCCAACACTGTGATCAACACTAAGTAGTTCTTAACTTGCTGGCAATTTTCTGTGGGTCATTGAACTTCCCCAGTCTGAAACTCTTTCACTGACAAGTGGCTCATGTTAAATACCTTGAATACAATCACTACTTCCTTGGTATCCAGATCCTCAAGGTCCAGAACAGATTTTGTGTTGGTCATAATCATTTTTCTGCTTCTACTTTTGCCTTAGTTCCTTCCCACTGGGTGACCGACTGCACTTCACTAAGTGATTGTTGTACAACCGTGTGTGTGTACGTGCATTTACACACACACATTTTGATTTGTTTCTTGCCCAGTTGGATTTGAAGGCCATCAGAGAAGTGTTTTCCACCATTGTGGATGAGGGAGATGACGTTGCTCTTCTCCCGGGCTGCTTAGAAGTTCTCGTTTACCGGAGCTGTTGAAGTTGGGGCTTTTGGCAACATCCACACCATAGATGATGAAGATGAGCTTCTTTGTACTGACTTGGGAATGTCATCAGCCTCCAGCTCTCAGAGAGTCATGGAAAGTGGGAGAACCAGGCCGTCCCTCGGCCTCACAAACTCACCATGTCCACCAAGAGTTAGAGCAGTTATAGGTGACCCTGACCATGAGCACATCCCTGCACTCCTCCAGCATTCTAAGAGTCCTTTATGTACATCCCCCCAGGCGTCTGTATTGCAAGATTGGAGCTGGTCATTGGGAAAGGTGGATAAATCCGCTTATCAATGCCTCGCTACATCCTTAGCTCTGCAGTTTCCTTTAATCCTCTTACGGTTTCCTGTGAGACCCTGTCCACAAGCAGGTGGCACTTTTTCTGATCTGTTTCCCTGCCCTAAATTTGTTTATCCTTATTCTGACAACCACATCTCTGCAGAGCCCTGGGTGGTCCTACCCCATCACCCTTTTGGGGTCATCACATGATTCATTCCTCACCTAACAACATATTTCATTCTTTTGGCCACGGTGCTTGACTCAAGGATTGACACATGTTCATTGGAGGAAAGATGGCTGTTCTGAAACCACTGAGAAGGAAAGGACCATTTTGATAGGAACATCAGCGTTGAGTCCTTGCAGGTCATTTGCCACCACACAAAATGCCTGAGAATTAAGCCAAGGCAAAGAAAGCCAAACGCAGAGATGGGAGACTAAGTCTTAACCCCTGAATCTCTAGGTCTGCCGGGGCTTGAAGCCAGCCATCACCCCTGATTTCTCAGGGAGGTGAATCAATAAATAACTTTTATTTTCTTAAACTAGTCTGAATTGGATTTCTGCCACTTTGTCAAAAAGAGCCTTGAGTTATACGATCGCAGAATCAGACTTTATTGGCTAGGGTCTCTTACCGTGCCCAGCATCAATGTCACTCAGTGAAGTGCTCAGGATTACACAGGTGGGGACGGGAGGAGATGGGAAAAGCAATGAAAAAAGAGCAGAGTAATTCTGTGAAGCTGGCGCCATACAGTAGGCAAGGAAATGCAGGCAAAGAGCTGTGGGTTTGTCACCCCTAGAGGATCTGATGTGGTTGTTGCAAAACAGTCTTCTCACTTCAGTCTTATAGTGTCAGACGAGGAGACAGAGACTCAGAGTGGATGGAGGTATGTTCAAGGCTCATACAGCCAAGTGGTTCCAGACCCAAGTCTACCCGACTTCAAAGCCATAACTTTCCCCCCATAGAAGCAACTAGGAGCTAGAAGGAATCATGTTAGCGGAAATAAGCCAGAAAGAAGAAGAGGAATATGGGATGGTCTCACTTACATGAGGGATAGAGGGAAAACAAACAAAGGGATGATAAAAATTTAAAACTGTCAGCAGAACTGAAGCATAGAGCAAGAGGTGGGACGGTAAAATCGGGGGAGGGATGGGTACAAGAGTTAAGATGATTCATGGGTGATGAGGTGGTGGGAGAACATTGGTGGGAGAACGTTGGTGGTGGGAGAACGTTGGGGTAGACAATGATGCAAAACATATATATATATATATGTATACATATACAATCAATTAAAAAATAAAATTAGAAAAGGTTTTCTAAAATTAATTCTAAAATTAAAAAAATAAATCCAATAAAATATAAAAACTATAAAAATGATATGTGACTCATGGCTGGGAAATTTGGTAAGAATGAATTTGTACCTTAGTGAGTCCTTTCCCTGCCCTCCACCTGTGCACACCAAGTCTGGTGTGCAGAACTTTGTTACCTGAACTTCCAACTCTGTCAAAATGCCTACAAAGAGGCACAAGAAATTGCCTTGGTGGAAAGCATTTCAGGGTTGCTTTTTCTCATGACGTGTCTCTGGTTGACACTTCTAATTATTTTTGAAAGGCTGTGCTTAAAAAACATGTTTAAAGACATGGTTTGACACTCCACCCCTGGGGCCAAGACTCTGTGACCCCAGAAGTCTTCCCTTCTAATTGTTTTCACAAATGAGTCACTCCAGGGGGTGCTTGTCAATTACTGACTAGTTGAGGAAATGGATCGAAAAATGAGATTTTTGCCTGTTCTGTGTCTGATCCTGTCTCAACACAGAGAACTGGTTTATGGGTCAGAATTCTTGACAGGTTCAGAATTACTTTAATAATGTGAAATTTGAGGCTATTGATTGAATCTAAATCCCCCACAAGTGTAGAAACTTGTTGGAAAACTCTATGCCAATTGGAAATGCTTAGAGAAGGGGGGAAAAATCCCTTGATTTATGGGAACCATTTTTCCTTTCTGCTCCCCTATTATTTTTTACTGCTCTAAGTTTTAAAGAGTATTCATGGCTTACAATCTCCCTGCAGTGGATCCCTCAAGTGGATCCTTTTTCAAATGAAAAAAGGGAAAAATGATAAATAAGAAGTCTCCATGAAGAATGGCATCTTAACCAGGAACTTCAGTCTCTTAAAGATTACAAGAGGCCATGGGGAAGAGGGTGGATTTGGGAGCAGATGCCCCTGGTTTGATTCCTTACTCCCCTTCCCAGCTGGGCAAGCTTCGATGAATGACCTAAGCTCTTCTCCCTGCTGTCTCTCTAGAAGCAATAAGAGCATAATAGTACCACCTGCCTCTTAGGTTGATGGAGTGATCAAAAGCCTTTATGAAATGTGTAAGTTTTAGAGATGCGCAAAATTAGTATGAAACCTTGAGACGCAGCACCCATGGACACACTGGGTTTCAGGCGAGAGTTTGTCTGCTCCATTCCACTCACTCATGTGGTTCCAGAGCGATGCTCTGCATGGGGTGGGCAAGAGACAGGTAGCGGACACCCCAACTTACCAGCAGCCAACCCCAAGCAGCTGAGAACACTTTATGTCCAGCTTCCTGTTCTTAGATCCTGCCTCCAGCAGTTACTGTTGTTAAAAAAAAATTCCTCAGTTTAGGGGCATTTGGGTTGTTTCCATGTCCTGGTTATTGCAAATAGTGCTGTGACAAACATCTGGGTACAGCTTTCCTTTTGAATGAGTGTTTTTGTGTCCTTTGGGTAGATTCCCAGTAGTGGGATCGCTGGGTCGAATGGTAGTTCTATGTTTAGTAGTGTGAGGGTCTTCCACACAGCTGTCCATCATGGCTGGACCAGTTTGCACTCCCACCCGCCATGTAGACATGTTCCTTTCTCTCCGCATTTGCGCCAACACTTACTGTTACCCGTTTGTTTGATATGGGCCATTCCTACTGGTGTAAGGTGGTATCTCAGTCTTGTTTTGATTGGTGCTTCCCTGTATTATCCATCAATCAAATAAGGCAAACTTAAGTCATTCACAGCAACATTGGTGCTAGAAGGAATCATGTGAGTGGAAATAAATCAGAAAGAGAAAGAGAAGTACAGGATTGTCTCACTTATATGAGGGGTAGAGAGAAAACAAGCAAACAAATGGGCAAAAAAATAAAAAATTAAAACTGTCAGCAGAACTGAAACACAGAGCAAGGGAGGGGGAGGGAGCAAAGTTGGGGAAGAGATAAGTACTAGAAGATGGTTCACAGGCAATAAGGTGGTGGGAGAACCTCGGGGTAGAGAATGATGTGAAAAAAATATATATATACACACATATACATGTGCAATCAAATTGAAATAAAAATTAAAAAAAAAACTCAAGAGAGTTTTCCAACTCTTGAGCTTCAGTTTTTCATCTCAGGATGGGAATGATTGTGCTTGGAGGATGTGGAGACTCTAGGATTATGGGAAACTCACACTAGCACTAGAACTTGCCTTGCAGGAAATGCAGCTTTCATTCTCATTGCTGGTTTGTTGTTAATTACATCCCTTTGTGAGATTTTGATCACACTCAGACTCATGCTCCCACACTCCATCAGGTCTCATTGAATGCAAAGTCAGAATAAATGCCAGAAAAATGTACTGGCAGGGAAACAAAGACAATAATGAAGTGAAGCTTAGGAAACAGCCTATTCTCATGTTTTTGTGGATTAATTTCTAGCCAGCTTTGACTGGGGTAGAAAAAAAGTGCTGATAGTGATGAAGGAAGAGCCAGGAAAGTTAAGTTTCCCCAACCAAGAAGGTGACACGCTGCCTCATCGGGTGGGGAGGTGACCCCCATCCACGAGGGCAGCTGCTGTGACCTGCAAAGACCATGTCAACCAGTCAGTGGAAAAATGTCACAAACACAAAACAAATGGAGAATAAACACGATAGCTACACACAAAGTCACTTGAGGCCTGTTCACAGCTGTCATGATTTCTACAGTTTTGGGAAATAGTTGAATTGAGTACAAATTGAATCAGGTAATAGTGGTGAGTGGTGACACAACATAAGCTGGAGTCTCTAGCGAGGGGCAAGAGGGAGGAATGGTTTTGGGGTGTGTGGCCAGGAAAGGTTGCTCTGAAAAATGTGACTGGGATGTGCATGGTGGAGACAGCCCCGAGGCATAGGGAAGGAAGAGCAAGTGCAAAGGTCCTGTGGTATGAAGATGTTCTGAGACTCATGGACACGAAAGAGACCAGATTAGCAGCCGCAGAGCGAATCATGTAGCCATCTTGGGGAAGAGATAGGAAAGGAGCTTCTCAGGAGGCAAACCTCTTTGGAGCTGAGCCATTTGAGGCAGTGAGCGCAATCCTCAAAGACTGGTTTTCATCAGCAAATTGGGGGCGGTGTCATCAATGGGACTGACAGGAGCGATGGTGGTGCATGCCCCAGGAAACGCTGGCCCTCACGTTTGCAGTGGGGAAACAAGAGCACAGATGTGACAGCTCAAGGTGTCTCATGGTCAAACCATTTCATCACTGAGTTCTGCTGTGCTCACATCCTAGTCATAATGTGGCCACAGAATGGCTTCCTGGACACCTTTGTTCTTCAGGAGCTGTCTGTCCAGTGGGGGTGACAGGTGGCACCATTGAAGGTGCCACTGGACTCCGTGGGGCATTGCAAGCTCACTTAGACGTCTTTGTCTCCTGGGACCCCTTTACTCTCTGGAGAGGCAGATCGTGTAGATGCCTCTCTCATAGCAGGATTCTGAGTTTGTGCTGATGGTTTGATGATTTCATGAATAGCTTTTGTGATCATCTGTGGGTGAACGGGGAGGGGGCACATTCCAATACCCCCCCTCTCAGCTTGATCATGGAATTGGGTCGAGGAGTCAGAGCCTCACAGTCTGACTTAGTGAACAAACAAAAGGCGGTTTGAGTGACAGCGGATGAGGCTCCAGCAGGAGGCGTCCTGCAGAGCCATATTTAGTATTCATGAATTTTTCCAGTGATCGCCTGACGCTCTTCAAAAACCCAGCCCAAGCTATAGAGACTGGAAATACATCCCGCTCTTTAAAACAACATCATCTGGGAATATGCAAAGGCTGAGAGATGCTCTTTGAAAGTCAACATTCTCAGAAGGCTTAAGCATAGGAACTGTGCCACGTCTGGTGTCTTCAATGCACTGGCATTGTGGGAATAAGACAGGACTGTTAAGCAAGATGGTGGGATGTTAGCAAACATTCTGCTACTCACACTTGCAAAACCATGTTACAGCCAGCAGGATCATCTTTGGTCAAACAGAGAACCTTCCCCAGGGAGTGAGACCTGCATGGGGATGGAGTGGGGGAGGGGGATGGATGAACTCTTGGCTTAGGGTAAATGAGTCTGTTTTTCTCAAGTGCATTTTCTTGAGGTCCTAGACTGCCCCAAATCTCAAGAGCCACTAATCCAGACACTGCACGTTGCCGATGGCATTATTTTCTTTGAAAGTGGAGCCGATGCTTGGGAAGGTCTGGCTGTCATTTTGGGTCTCATCCGAAGCTGAATGCCCAGCGGACACCCAAACCACATGTACACAGGGGCCCACACCCCTCCCATCAAAGGTCCCTGTCCAACAGATGACCAGGGCTCCACATAGTGGGGGCATGGAGGCTTGGGAGGGGGGCAGGTTAATATCACTTGAGGACACTCTCCTTGAAAATGTATACAGCCACATCCTTCTTCTGCAAATAGCCACAACACTCTAACACCCTGCGTTTACTTCAAAGACCTTCACGGCAATCGCGAGGGGTCAGGGGGGCCTGCAGGCAGGGAGCTGCTGCTCCAGTCCAGCCTCATCACACGCTCGTCTCTGCCACACTTGTCTCATCACACACTCGTCTCTCCCTTTATTCTCTTCACACTTTCCCATCCGATGCTGCCTTTTCTGCTTCAAAAATGTACCCCAAGCCCTGTCTTCCTATGGTTGCTCCCAGGGTCTTTCCCATAGGAGCTACGATGACTTTCCTGCCTCAGTAGTCTCCCACTCATCTGCTCATGTGACTCTGTGCTTTTTTCATCTTTCTCTAGAACAGCCTGGGACCTGATTGAAATGTAAATCCAAGTTTGTCACTGCAGTATCTCCCTGTGCGCTTAAGAGATTATCATTTGCTCTGATCTAAATAGCAGCTTCCCTTCAATTACTCTCGATTACCGTGTCATGCTCATTTTGTCTCTTGCATTTGTCACAATGTATAATTACGTATTTGTCGACTTTATTTGTTCTAGTACTTTGGGATTGTTGTAAGTGCCAACATGTCAGGGGCCTGTCTGCCTTCCTGCAATCCACACTCTGTTCAGCTGACTCTTTACACACACTGAATCTTCAGTTAACTAGTAGTTAAATAAAGGACTGCAATAACGAGCTGACAGTGCTCATTTTGGGCAAAACCAAATTGGGTATGCCAACCGGGTGAGTGGTTGGCAGGATCTGAACACAACCCTGGGAAATGTTTCAAAGGTGACTTGACACGTGGTTCTGCCACTTGCAGTGACTGTGCAGCTTCTGTTCATGGGAGAAAAGCAATCCACGTGCATAGCGCCAGGGAGATGGATTTGCTAACTGTTAGAAAATCAGTCCCATGTCTTTGCAGCCACACAATCACCATCTGAACAATTTTGAAACCTGAGAAGGGCATATAGGGTGGAATTGGAGAGTACTTGTGGGGGTGAGGAATTACTGCTGCAATAAATAATATACAGTGCTTTGGATGCTAATTTAAAGAGATACATGCACCTCCATGCATTTTGTAGCTATTTACAAAAGCCAAGAGCTGGAAACAACTTAAGCATGGGTCAGTCAATGAAAGGGTAAAGGAGAGATTCTACAGATATACAAGGGAATACTATTTAGCAATAAGAAAGATGAACATTTGATACTTGCGATAACGTGGGTGGAGCTTGAGGGTGTTATACTTAGTGAAATAAGTCTGACAAACAAAAACAAATTCTGTATGATTTCACTCATGTGTTCCATGTAGAGAAAACAATAGTCAACAAAGTAAAGAAAATACAAATAAGCTCTCGGACTGTGAGACCCATTAGTGGTTACCAGAAAGGAAGGGAGAGAGGATTGGGTAAATCAGGACAGAGGGGACAATGGTAGGATGAAGGGTCGATGTGGACTTTCAGGGGAGATCTTACTGTTCTCCAGGAGGCACACTTGACACCTAATGTTGCAGTGCAATGAAAAAGTAGTGTTTTTGACTGTGAGCTAAATGGTAGATGCTGTAGTAGGTGTTTTTTCAACCTTCCCACCAAGCCTCAGTTTACTCCTAGTACTTTCTCATTTCTATAGATGAAGAGGCTGAGGCTTAGTGAGCTCAGAGACTTTGCCTGAAGTCACAGAATCTGCAGGAACCGGAGCCAGATTTGATCTGCAGTTGTCAATGAGTGCTGCTCTTATAATTAAAGACATTTAGTTCTGTTGGCACTTTCAAATTTTTCTTGTCTATGTGTTTGTTTGCTTTCCCTGTATCCCTCCGATAAGTGAAACCATCCAGTATTTCTCTTTTTCTTTCTGGCTTATTTTCATAACATGATTCCTTCTAGCTCCATCCATGTTGCTGCAAATGGCATGCTTGTCTTTTTTTGACGGATGAATAATATTCCATCATGTACACAGCTTTTTCAGCCATTCTTCAGTTTTGAGGCCTTGGGGTTGCTTCCATGTCCTGGCCATTGTAAATAGTGATGTGATAAACATATGAGTACAAGTGTCCTTTTGAATGAGTGTTTTTGTGTCTTTTGGGTAGATTCCCAGAAATGGGATTGTTGGGTTGAATGGTAGCTCCATTTTCAGTAGTTTGAGGTCCTCCCCACAGTCTTCCATAGTGGCTGGACCAGGTTGCACTTCTGCCAGCAATGAAGCATAGATCAAGAGAGGTAAAGGAGGGTAAAATTGGAGGAGGAGGAGGGCACAAGAGATTAACATGTTTTATAGGTGATAAGGTGGATGGAGAACCCTGGGGTAGACAATAATGTGAAAAATATATGTATATATATATATACACATAGATGTGCAATCAAATTAAAAAATAAATTTATATTAAAAATAAAATGAATCAACATCTTTTGTAATCATAAGAAGAAAAGACATTTAGGCAAGTTCAGATGTTTAAACAAATCGGCACCAGTATTAAGTATGGGTCAAGCTGTCTTGATTTCTAGGTTGTTGTTTTTTAAAGTTCAGACCCATCTTTTCTACAGGGACAGGCCCATATTCCCGATGAACCTAATATCTAAAGTCTGCAATTTTCCAGTTCTCGTCTTAGCAACTTATTGCAGCACAAAAATCATCACGCTCACCAAAACACCGCTGCTCTTATTGTCAACGCTATTAACGACAAAATTGCTGCTATTTTAAGAATTTTCTTATAAAGTTGTCAAGAGTTGCTGCCTTCCTCTTCAACATATAATTTTCTCATTACAAACATCCTTTACTTTCTCTGTCTCTCTTCAACTTTCTTAATTCTTCTCTTGAAGTAACACATTGGCGCTGGCGGTCATGACGACATAAGTGGACTGTGTAGTTGCTTCCGAAAAAGTGCAGAAGAAAGCTAACAAGAAAACAGGTGCATTCAGTTACCCATTGGCCTCGTCAACTCTGACCGAGGATTGGGGTCCTCCTATCACTCCCCAAGTGAGCCTGTCTCTGCTCATGCCTTCATACCAGGAAACTCTGGAGTCTGCAACAGCTTGGGTTTGTAAGGATATGAACATTTCAAATTTCCAGTCTACCTTTTGAGACTGTTTCACATGAATGCGGGCACTGAGATTTGCTTGCAGCTTGATTTCCCACTGGGCTACCTGAACGCAAAAGCTCAGATGGTAACAAGGAAAAAGCTACACACAGGTGAAAGATCCCTGTTTCTGGAACCTTCAGGGCTAAATTTCCCCGCTCATAACAGAAAGCGAGTATGTTGTTTTTGTTCAACTGCAGTGGGTCTCATAGTCAAGGAAGCTTCAACGCAATAGGCTGGTGTATAGGAGAGGGATGTTGGTCCATTTAGCACTTGGAGAGGTTCTCTGAGTCTTGTCTCTGTCCTGCTGAGAGCTGCCACTGAGTGGGTTTGGGAGGCCCTGGATTGCACCTATGTGGCAATACCTTCTTTGTGGGGCTGGCATCCCACCTCCCTTTGATGCGCAGCCTCAGTCACTTTAAGATCTTTGCTTGTTTTCATTTTATTTCTAATTGCACAAAAATGAGCACATTCTACTGTAAAAGAGTCACACAAGGCAAAAGGAATATGATCCTATCCTCCCACTATGGAAAAAAGAACAGTAACAGTCTCATTTCTAAAGATGCCCCCATACTAATTCCCATTTCCTGTGGATAATTTATTTCCTGTAGTAAAGGGAACTTTGCAGATATGATTAAGGATCTTGAGATGGGATGATTATCCAGGGGCCCCCACATCATCATTAAGGGTCTTATAAGAGAGAAGTTGGAGGCAGAGGAGACGTTAGGATGGGATGGGATGGGATGGGATGGGAGGGAGGATGGGAGCTATGAGGTCTTTAAAGATGGTGGAAGCAAGTCTGAGTCCAGGAATGCAGATGCCTTTAGAGAAGGGAAAAGACGAGAAACAGAAGCTACCTTGGAACTTCTAGAAGGAGTACAGTTCTCATGACCCACTTTTGACTTCTGACCCCCAGAACTGTGGACTAGTAAATGTCTGTTGACTTAATCCACTAGGTTTGTGGTGATTGGTTACTTTAGTAATGGAACTATTATGAACACTTCTAGTTTGTTGTTATCTTCCTATCCATTTCTCCTCCTATAGGTTAATATATACATATTTACAATTAGCTTTTTTTATAACACAGGCATGTATGTATTATGATACAATACATATTGTTTCAAAACCTTTCTTCTTACCAATATGTTGTATGGAAATATTCCCATAGGAATTGTACAGGTGCATGCATACAGTATAGGTTTTCTAGTGTATTTAGCCTTTTCTCTGTTTAAAATGAAGATTGCCTCTACACAGGCCATCATGTCATTTGTGAATAAAGACAGTTTTATTGTTTTCTTTCCATGATACACACTTTTTCTTTTCTTTTATTGCAATAGCTAGGACTTGCCATCTCGGAATGAATAGGAATAGCGAGAGAGGACACTTTTGCTGTGTTCTTAATTGTAAGGGTGAAACATCCACTTTTCCACCATAAACATGATGGTAGTGATAGGTTTTTAATAGTTTTTCAATTTGAATCAAAAAACTGAGAGAATTTCCCGCTATCCCTCATTTACTGAGAACTTTTCCTTAATCATCAGTGGGTATTAGGTCTTCTCAGGTGATTTCACTCATACATTGGATGAAGAGAAAACAAAACTCAACAAAATAGATAAAATACAGATAAGCTCTTGGACTGGGAGACCAATTAGCAGTTACCAGAAAGGGAGAGAGAGGAGAGTAAGTCAGGATGAACTGGGGCAGTGGAAGGATGAAAGGGGCGATGGAAGGGTGAAGGGTAGATTAGGACTTTCAGGGCAGAACTTACTGCAGGGTCTATACAGACCCATTCTCCATGAGGCACACCCGATACTTACATAATGTTGCAGTGCAGTGAAAAAAATAGTGTTTTTAATGGTGTGCTAAATGGTAGACAGTGAAGTAGGTGCTTTTTCTAATCTTTCCACCAACTGCAGCATTAATCCTAGTATTTTCTAGTATAACATCTAGTTTCTAGTGTTAATCTAGTTTCCAGTGTCAAACCAGACATATATCTGGGCTAAATCTCACTTAGTTGGGAGATTCTTTTCACATGTTGTTGAAATAGACTTACTAATAATTGCTGAGGCTGTTTTCATCTATAATCATGAGAAATAGTAACCTGTAGTTTTCCTTTCTCACAATTTATTCATCTAGAGATCTTATTGGGCCAATTCTAGTCTCAAACAATGGACTGGGAAGTGATGTTTCCACTTCTGTTTTTTTTTTACTAGATGGTAGTGATCTTTCTTCAGTGTTTGGTAGCAATAACCAGTGAAACAATCTGGGTTTGAAGGTTATTCATTTTTTATTCAATTGATAAATAAAGATCTATTCAGTTTATGTACACTCCCTTGTGTGTTTTGGTGGTTTTCACCTCTCAAGGCAGTGGTAAGTAATCATATTTTTACCATATTTAATTTTAGGCTTATGTTCAAGTGCATTTTCTTTCTACCTGCATATCATCTCACTTTTAAAATTTCACTTCAAATAATCATCATGAAAAGGATAGGACTCCAATAAATGCTGGTATAATGGTGGATGCTGAGGAAATTATTCAGCAAAGATATTCAAAGATCAAAGAAGTATGAATTGGATGAAAAAAGTCCTTATTAGGATAAAACTCTTCATTTGAAAATCAGTCAGTTTTTGCCCACAATCTCATTTCTGTTCTCAATTAAGATAAAGGAATTTCTATTCATTTAGGATAGTTTTGAAAGGAAAGACTGTAGAGAAAGTGCCCCATGAATAGCCTAGCTCTACAATTTAGATTAGATTTGCTTCTTTCTGTACTAATGTAGACTACAAATAAAGATGGCTAATAGAGCCTAATACAAAAACCAGAATCTTCACATTCTTCCTGCAGTCTCTCCTTCTTTCTCTCATAGGGGCTAATGGCAGAAAAGGCCTGACCAGGTCATTTGCCCTACAGCCCCTAGGAGGAGCATCCAGCAGTTTCAGTTAAGGCCGCCTGAGTCAAGATGCGTGTGAGCAGGCTCTGGCAGTACTGTAAGGGGTGACAAGGCTGAATTGGGGGACCAAGACCATTTTGTAATAAGAAGCTGAGCCAGAGGGACAACCCCATGGGTGGAGCCTTATCAAAGCATGTGGAGCGAGGAGAGAAGCCTGTGAGAGGAGAGCACAGGTGTGAGAAGAACATGGGTTGAGACAGTATGAGAACGTGTGCAGGGAGAAGGAGATGATGTGCACAGATCAGGGAGGGAGGAGGAGGATGAGCAGGCACCGTGGGACACTCGGCCTTGGTCGCTGTCAGCCAGAGGAGAGAAGCTGCAGGCTTTTGACTCATGGGCAACAGCCCAGGCTGACAAGGAAATGCTTTTCTCTGCCAAGAGGGCAGCTCGCTCGCTGGGAGCCTGGACTTGGTGCTGGCCGGTTTGGGTTGGGGTCCCTGCTGCTGGTTTTGAAACTGGGTGCCCCTCCCCCACCCTTGGAGCGTGGCAGTTAAAAACTAGCAGAGGAAGCAGCTGGGAGAAGATTTGCATGAGAACCAGAACCACGTGAAACTGAGAGCTCAGAGGTTTTGGCACCTGGAGAAGGACACAGGAGTGGAGCCTTCTGGAAAGGAGAGAATGGCAGGTGGGTAAAGAGTAGCCCAGGTGACCAGGCTGGGCAGAAGCCCCCAGAAGAGTGAGCTGGAGGTGGCAAGGAGCCATGGTGACTGGCAGAAGAGTGGCCGGTGTGGAGAGTGTGACGCCACAGCAAGGTGGCCTAGTGAGCTGATGCCTGGAGATGGCCAGGAATGGGGAGAGCTGCTTTGTGCATCAGCCATTATGGAAGAAATTTGAAGAGCCTTGGAGAAATGGAGTAGCTTGGGATACTATACTGAAGAGAGAAGAAAAGAGAAGATGCCAGAGAAAGAGTGGACTTTGCAGAGTGCCAACCTCTGAGGTTTGGAGGGGCAAAGAGGCACCATCTTGGACTGTGTCTATGGGAACTTTGGGACTGAGAATGGTGACTTGGGTCAGCTAACTGGCCTCTTGTGGCTTTAAGGACTTTTTGTTTTCCCTGTTGAACTCCCTTGTCAATAAGATCCCTTGTTAAACTGCATTTTGAGTGGCAACTGCTACACGCAGGTGATACAGACCTGGGGCTTGTAAGTTGGAAGCTTTTGCTTTCTTTTCAAGCCAATTTCAGCTTGGAGCCAGGACAGGCACCATAAGAGAAGAAGATGTGCCCATCTGCTGGGACATGCATGTGGCTGGAAGAGCTGCAGCTTGTGGACTTGGAACTTAGAGCCCGGACTGGGGTGAGATGACCAGGGGCCTTGGGAGTCTGGCTTCTTCATCCTCCTGTTAATAAACCCTGTTGTTGTTTATCTGGTCTCGCACTGGTGATGTGTGGGTGGATAGACCTAGTAGTGGCAGGTGTAAGTACTGGCTTTTCCCTTCACTGCCTTGCCTGCTAACAGTGCCAGCCCCTAACGTTTGGCTAGTCTCAGTCTGCCAGAGGCCAGCCCACTTTCAAGTTGAGTCTTGGGTGCCTTGAGTGATGACAAATACCTATATTAAGCCACTGAAAATGGAAGCAGTTTCTTTAAAAAAATATTGATTGCACACACACATATATATATTATATTGTTGTCTACCCTGAGGTTCTCCCATCACCTTATCACCTGTGAACCATCTTAATCTCTTGTGACCGCCCTTTCCCCCAATCTTACTCTCCTCTCCCACTTTTGCTCTATGCTTTAGTTCTGTTGACATTTAAATTTTTTTTGTCTGTTTGTTTTCCCTGTATCCCTCTTATAAGTGAGACATCCCATATATCTCTTTAATTTCTGGCTTATTTCTGCTAACATGATTCCTTCTAGTTCCATCCATGTTACTGCGAATGACATAGTTTTTTTCTTTTTGATCGATGTATAATATTCCATTGTGTACATAGACCACAGCTTTCTGACTCATTCATCTGTTTCGGGGCATTTGGGTTGCTTTGATATCCTGGCTATTATAAATAGTGCTGTGATAAACATCCAGGTACAGGTGTCTTTTTGAATTAATATTTTAATGTCCTTTGGGTAGATTCCCAGTAGTGGGTTTGCTGGTTCAAATGGGAGTTTTATTTTCAGTAGCTTGAGGGTTGGAGACAGTTTCTATAGTTAGGCTACATGATGCTGCAGTTGCCTGAAGATAGTGTTCTCAGTCATCAGGGAGTGAGGGTGAAACAGGTGAAATGTTTTGTTCTCAAGGTAGCTGCATAACCTTAACATGCAGGTGATGGTCCTGTGGGCTCATGGTTGTACTTTTAGAAATATTTTGCCATCCACAAATCTTGATTATATGAGCCTGAGGAAATAAACAACACATGCGCTATTTGAGTCACGCTTTTGATGAAATAAAGCCCTCAAATTGCTTGGCTTCATTTTGAGGTTATCTTAATATTTAAACAATCCTTGGGTTTCATGTACCTTTTTAAGTTTCTTCCTCAAGCTACATTTCGTTTTAAAGGATGCTTGAAATTAAATGCACCGTTTTCATCTTTGAGCTCCATCCCAAGTCATGAAGTTTGAATTCCTACTATTTCTTCTAAATTACTTATAGCTCATCCTGATACAGGGCTGGATGGGCAACTGGGGCCTCTATTACTGACATAGTTGAAAATTGTATTGGGCGCCATCCTGTCCTGGTGGGCGGATCTGAGAGAAAGACCTGGGAGAAGAAATGAGAAGTGCGAAAAGGTCTCATAAAAAGATGAGCGAAGGAGAGGAGTGGGAGAGACAGGAGAATGTCGGACCAGTAAAGAGGAGGCCTTAGTCACTGGGATGGGCAACGTCTCCCAGAAGAGTGAGCTGGGGGTGGCAGGAGCCGTGGTGGGAGAGAGGCCAGCAGAGGAGTAGCCGGTGTGGAGTCAAATGCCAGAATGGCAGCTGGGTGACCAGGGGCTGCTGAGGGCAGGCCTGGTGGATGTGTCCAGATGCTGCTGAAAGGCAGGCCTGGTAAAGGAAGTGCATGGAGTTGGGGCAAGGTGACGTGGAAGCTTGCTACAAAGCTGGTCCCTGGGAAAGCCAGGGATTTGGAAAGCTGATTTTACATCAGCATTTATTGGAGAAGTTTGAGGAATCTTGGAGAAGCTGAGCAGCTCGGAACACTGAAGAGAGAAGCAAAGAGAAGACACAGGAGAAAGACTGGACTTTGCAGAGTGCCTGCCTCAGGTGTTGAGGGGCAAAGGGTACCATCTTGGAAATGTGTCTCTGGGACCTTTGGGATTAAAAATGGTAACTGGTGTAAGATAACTGCCACTTGTGACTTTGAGGACTTTCTATTTTCCTGGTTAATTTTTCTTGTTAACAAAACCCTGTTAAATGGCATGGTGAGTTTAGCAACTTCTATGTGCGAGTGGTAAGAATCTGGGCAGCAGAATCTGTGTTTTGAAAGTGCTGTTTTTTTCCCTTGGTTTGTTGGTTGGAGGCTTCTGCCATAGTTCCACCCGGTATCCAATTCTATAGACACTCAAAGAACTAGTTCCAAGGGATAGAAACCCATCAGGTTCGCTGATGGGAAAGGAAGTGATTTTAAAGACACAGGGGTATCTTACAGAAACCAACTTCAGGGAGGAAAGCCCCTCTCTCCTACTGAGACACACATACTCTTGCTTTGCTACACTCTGCTCAGTGCTCACATCTGCATGAGCTTCCTTGTGGTCTTTTAGACAAAGCCTTAGTGGATGCTGTGTTGTGTCACAGAGTCCCTTTAAGTCTGGGACATTCTCCCTCAAGCAACTGGCGGTGTGGGAGTTGATGACTCTGAGCTGAGCTGTGCTCTGGGCTGCTATTAGCTAAAGGGAAGTGTCTAACCCTAAGGGTTACCTGTATCCTGTGATTGTTGCCAAGGAGATGAAGCTGTATTCCCAGCAGGTGGAAAAAAGTGCATTTTGGAGTCAAAAAGTAGAAGAACAAGTGGTCCAGGTGCCTCTTCCTAGGGACACACACAGGCCCTTCTCCTTCTACCCAGCTACTATTCTGAGAGTGGGCACCTCCATGAATTTGAAGTCCATGTGCCACCCCAGAGCCCCAGTCCTTGCCCACAACATTGCCAAGCTCATGCTTTTACAGTCACGGGACAGTGTAGCCACCCTCAGCTCCATTGCAGGGGCAGCACCAGGCATCAGGCTCACCCATCTGTGCAGGGTCTTTATTGGTTCTAGCAGTTACATAGACACACCAGGGCGGGTGGGGCTGGGGTGGTGGGGGACAGGAGGCAGGTGAACCCCGCCCCCCAGGAATCATAAAGGCTCTTTCTCTGGGTGCTCTCTCTCTTCCTGTGGCATCCTGTCCTGCTCTCTTTCTTATTTGTGTGCTTTTTCAGTTTCTCTCCTCCCAGGCCTAGGTGTGCACACTCTCATATGTGCACACCCATGGGGATGCATCACCCCAGATGCTGGTCACAGGCTGATGGAGGAAAAAGTCCGACCCACTCACTCACCTGACATAAGGTTTTCCAGCTCTAAGTCCCACAAACAGAGCCTGATGACTAGGGACTACATAAAGCGGGACCCCTGTCCCCCTCTCCCCCCCTCCTAGCAGACTGTGTGCTCCTGGACTTGGCACTTATCTTCTGGATCACAGTTCATTTTCTCTAACATGACAGGACTTATGATTCTAATCTCATGGGTTTGCCAAGGAGACTGAAATGAGGGAATCCAGGTAATGGGCTTTTCACAGTCCACACCAAGAGGTCTTCAGGAACTATTGGTTATTCTTCTGACTGTTATTTACCTGCTCCCATGAGCTTGCTCCTGGTTCTCCATAGGGTGACTGGGAGGGGCTTGAGTGAGATTATGTGCACCTGGTACTCTGGGAGGTGCTTGGGAAGCGGTCATTATTACAGCAAACTTAATGCCCCTTGACAGGGTTGCTAAAGCTCTATTTTTACAAAGCTCTGACGTCAGGAGCTTCATGCAGTGTCTACAGGGCTCATGCTTCTTTTCCCCCATCTCCACTGTCCAGTAGCTGATGCCCTTGGACACATATGAGGGCCTCAAGCAGTTTGCATTGCTCACCCCACTGGCATTGGGCCAGCTCTGTAAGTAGGTAAGCAGGTCCTAGAGTCATGCTGGTTTGTTCGTTCGACATCATGTGCTCTCAGGTTGATGAGACAAAACAATTCAGCTCAGTGTTGTGGGACATGATGTCATTTGAGGACCCAGTTCCATTTCAGGCCACAGTCTCCATGAAAGCTTGGGTGATGCTGTGTGAGGACTGACTGTGCTGTGATGGTGACCATTTTGCAGGTGAAGAACCTGAGGTCAAACCCCAGTAGTCACCATAAAGAAGCAGGGAGGAAGGGTGGGTGGGTGGGACAAAGGGACAACGAACTGGTGCAGGAGCAGCAGGTTGAAGTGGTGCATCCATGTGTCGGTTCTCAAGGACGGACACCTGACAGTTAGGTGATGTTACCAAGTGATGTTACTTCAAGATAAAGATGAGAAAGTGGAGTCAGCTTTGGAACTGTAATCTTCTCCAGGGTCTGTGCCTTTGACTGCTGTGTTTCGTGGCCTCTGTGAGCTCCTTGCCATGGACTGTTTACAGCCTTTGCCATGGCAAGAGGAGCAGAGTACATTAGCGTGACCAGAGCAATGTGGAAAGAAGGATGGGTTTTAAACTGGGTCTAGAGGATGAGTCTCATCTATTTCAATTCTGAATCTTAACAACTGGCAATTAACCTAAGGATTATGACCAAGACCCTTGCCAAGTTGAAATCATGATCAACTTTTCAATCTCAACATAAACCCACCATCATTCTGCTTTGTATGTGATTTATTTGACTGTTTGGCCAAAAGATCCTCCTGCACTTTGGATTCACTTTGTTCTGAAAGAGTCTTCTGAGAAAGCCACAGAAGTTATTACCAAAAGCAATAAGAAGAACAAGGTAATTATAAATTGGTATTAAATCTCCCTGATCCATGTTTTATTAGTTGCTAGCTTGCATAACTCAGAGGTGGAGTGATTACCATGAGTGTCTCTCATGCTTTGAGGCTCCAGATTTCTACTTTGTGTCTGAAAAGCTTTCCAGGACTGCCAGAGTATAAATGTCACCCCAACGAGTTGCTTCATAAGTGAAATACAGAGCATATTCACAGTGCGTGTTAATGAAATGGGGGCAATGAACTCTGATAAAATTTCATAGAAGTCAGGGGAGGGATAGAAAAATTTTCATAGACTATTTAGTCTTTGGATTATAAATTATTGTCATTTCCTAAAATGTTTTAGGGGACAGATATTCTGGAAGACAAGACGGTCGAAGGCAAAGCCTAGAAACTTCCCACTTCGACCACATTTCTGTCACCTTCTGCTAAGATGTGAAATCTAAACCATGTTTGTTTGAAGAGAGCCAGAGTCTGTAGATGAAGAAAACCAGCATTGAAACAGGCAGTGATTTCTGAACCCTTGTCATCGAATCTCACTGAGTGGGGGAGTCAGTTGCTTTATCACAAATACTGTGTGCTCTGTGCTTTCACAGCGACTAGGTCTTAAGAGATCAATACGGAACAAGATGGATCATTCCTTGACATCATACAAATTACTGACTATTGGGAGAAATTGATGATAAAAGATCATTGTATTAGTCTGTTGGGAGCTGTGTGTGTTCTCATCTACTTCTGGCTTGATAAGCTACTGAACATTTGCCTAATTGCCGAGGAGGGAAAAACAGAGAGACCTTGACTGTCTGTAAAGCTATCTTTGTAAAATGCTTCTTCTAGGTCATACTTTGGCCAAACTTGAGTGGTCTCGGACAAAACTTGTCTCCTGGTAAAGATAAGCTTGTAACCATGTGACCCTGGATCAAAACTCCTTTTGTTACTAATCATATGATGCTTTCTATAAATGCCTGATGATGAATAAACTTGGGTGCCACAGTCCAGAGAGGGATGCTGTGAGTCCTATCTGGAGCCTTGTTGGCTAACTCCAATTTTTACCCTCCCCCTCGAGACCGTTCGGTCACATCCTGGCTGGTTCATGACACTAGTCACTCATCCCTTCTGTATAATAAATCCTTGGATTTAAATCCTACTTGTTAGCATGTGTATTGACTGAAAACTGGACAGTAAAGATGGACATTTGAACTAAATACCAGAACCGCACTAAATACCAGAACGGCAGCTGCTGATCTCCATAAAAAATGTGATTGAAGTGAAAGAACTAGAATTCTTTTTCTTACCATGAGAACTTTCAAGACTTACTCTCAGCAGCTTTTAATTATGCCACGCAGTGTTGACGGGAGCCCCAGGCTGCACCTGACATCCCAGAGCTGATTAATTTCATAACTTGAACTTGGTACTGTCTGAACCCCTTTGTTTATAAGAGGGAAATACAAATTGAAAACCAGTTCTTCTGTGGCATCGGTCACATCTCAAGGTTCACAAGTATGGAGGCCACTTGGATGAACCAGTTCTAGAACATTCTATCAGGGCAGAAGCTCCCAAGAGCTGGTGGTGCTTGGAAACATAAATGCAATTCACCAAGCTGTGGGGAGGCTACTGATGTGGGAAAAGAGACCCCTGCATGGGGAGTTCCCATGGGGGGGGGTGGCTGGTGGCAGCTTGAGGATCTGGAGGGTAGGGAGCGGTGGTGTTTCAGTGAGGTCAGGCAGCAAGGTGAGAGTGAGAACCTGTGACCACATGGTGGAAACACCACTCTGTTCCCACGGGGGCAGAACTCCTGCGTGCCTCTGTGGGGTGTAGACACAGACCAAGAGATCTGCCTTAGATAAAAGAGCACCTTTGTCTTTCTCATCCTCTCTGGCACACTGGAGATGGTTACTGGTAAGTCCCTATCTGGGACAACAGCCCCCTAACCTCTTGGGAATGTCCCACAGGACATAAGAGACTTGTCCTTGGAAAGATAAGAGTTTACCTCCTGCCCACCTGTCACAAGTCATGGTTTTTCCCTCCCTCATTACCTCGTAACCATGCTTTCTCAAGGTATAAAAGGGTCTTCAAGCCCACATTAAAGTGGACCTGGACGTGTCCCCAAATCCCCTGTCTGCATTGACCCCGCATTTGCTATCAGTCTCTTCCACCTCTTTCTTTGCCACGCATGGCTCCTCACAGGCCTCTATGCTGGGAGGGGCACGAGAGTCCGTGGCCTTTATGAGAATCTCATTGTGTGGAGGCGGGTGGACCCTGATGGCTGTTCAGCAAATAGGCAGCGACCTTTGGCGGAGTTCCCCAAATGAATGAGGCTCGAAGATGAATGAAGGGAGCCGCAAATGCTCTGGTCAGGCTCTGATGCGCAGGCCTGGCTGAACCGTGATCAGAGCTGAAGGTGATGGTCAGAGAGAGACCAGCCGGGACTGCCACTTGGACAGTCGGGCTTCGTTTCTGAGCCTGGAAGTCACTTTCGCTCCCACCACTTCCTCCAGCTGTATGACATGCGGCTGGCCAGTGTCGCTGCTCCAGAGAGGACACCCAGGTTTGTACACGTGTCACTGCGCACCCGTGTCACCACGCGCCCGCTGCTGGCACTGCTTGGTCCAGGTGCCCAAGGGAGGTGCCTGCTCTCGGAGACAGCCTGGCGGGCGCTCTCTGCGGCCGGAGACGGCCTCGCCATCTGATGGACCATGGACAAGGGGCCCCACCCGCAGACCCAGTGCCAACTCAGGAAGCTCAGCTCCCAGACCCCAGCCCCCCAGATCCCTCCTGGTGAGGGACACTGGGCCACGCTCTGGCCACGCCGGCTCTGGTCTCCCCTGGGGCCTTGTGTGAAAGGAACTGCAGCACGCGGTGGGACCCACTACCAGCCCATTTTGTGAACCAGAGGGGGAGTACAGAGCCCAGGAGGCTGTGGGCACCCTGGCGGCCAGAGGCCCGAACAGGCTCGCCTGAGTGGGACCGTGGTCACTGCGAAGGGACCATGCAGGTGCGTCTTGGGCATGGGCGGGGCTCTGGAAGCAACCGCGGGGCGTGGAACCCCCCCCTGCGCGGCTCCCCATGCACATCCAGGGGCGACGTGGACATTGATCTGCGTTCAACCTCGCCTCTCCTGGGTTCAGCTCTGAGCTGTTTCCAGGACATTTTCTGCCTGTGCGAGGGGCCTGGACCCGGTGGCCGCGTGGCCCACACCCGCCTTGGGTGGGCTGGACTCTGCCGGGGGCCTGAGGACTTGTCCCGGAAGTGACTCCATGGAACAGCTCACTGGGAACACCCAGAACTCTGACTGTGCTAGGAAATGCTAGGCCTGGGAAAGACCGTTCCGCACAAGGCCATGGGCCTCACGGGCCTCACGGGGCCACCGGCGGGTGACGGGTGACGAGCCAGGCAAGAGTAGTGGGTCTGGTGGGGGTGCTCCCAGAGGAAAGAAGGGGTGGGGGTGACCCTGGTGAAGGGGGCAGGCGGTGTCTCAGACAGAGGGGCTGGTGCCCATCAGGTCGGGGGAGGTAAGAGGTCATGGTCGGATAGGAGGGGTTATGGCGGCTCCGTGGCTGGCACCCTAGCCAAGGCGCTGGGTGCCCTGGATGGCAGTGGGGGATGGGGGACTTTGGGGGGCACGATGGGGCTTCTTTCTCCAGGCCACAGGAAACCATAAAATGTTTCCACTCTGGGAAGGTGGGGTCAGATTAGAATTTCACAAACGCTTTGGTGGCTGAGGAGACCAGGCCTCCCGGTGGAGGTGGCCAGCTGAGGCCTCTGAACCCAGGTCGGAGCTGGGAGGGCGCTGGGGCCCTTGCGTTCACCAACAGCGTCCACCCCCAGCGGCTGGAGCGCCTCCCAGAGCTTCTGGCTGGAGGTGTTCCCGCCACTCCCCTCCGGAACCCCCCAGGCAGACCTCAGCCCCCAGCCCCAGCACGTCGGGGCGTCTACCCGTGTCCGCCGGGCATGCGTACGCTCACCTGGGGGGCTCACGTGAACAGCCAGACATGCGTGCATGGCCACAAGCACTCACGCACGTGCCTCGCACACACACCGGGCAGGTGCCCACGCACTCGTGCACACACGTTTGTACAAGGGCACATGCACACATGTATGTGGCGCGTGTCCACTCAGGCGCACCTGCTCACGTGTGCAGATTCAGCAGGACATGGAGGACAACGCCTACGGTTCTCCCTGCGTGACGGGACAGCGTTGCCATAGCGACGTGAACTTGGGCTTCCAGGAAGCGGTGCAGACGGGACTCTGGCCGACCGTGTGGGGTCATTCATGGTGCGCGAGTCTGGCTCGCTGGCAGTGGCCTGCTGGGGCAGCTTTCTGGAGAGCAGTTGGTGGACTAGGACACGGCTGCAGCCCTGCAAAACTCTGAGCCGCGGGGTCTTCCGCTTGCACTGAGGCTCAGCCCCGCCCCTCCCCCACGCCCGCCCCTT
>PVHY01020177.1:0-26025 GCA_004024945.1 Uropsilus gracilis | reverse complement strand
ACAGGACAGGGTGGGAACAGTCAGGGAGGGGGGGTGAACCCCAGAGATCACACAGATGTGAAATTTATATATAAATATATTATTTAAAATAAAAAAATTCAAAATACAAAATCACAGAAATTAAAGAAATGTTTATCCTTGGTTAAAAATAAGGGAAAAATAAATTGATGAAGTTAACCCCCCACCCCCCAAAAAAAAAGAAAAATGAGATTCAAGCTCACTGGTGAGCCAAGACACAACAAGCAGTGGAGTGCAGGTCCATTTCTAGTGACATTTGCTAGTGTGTGGGTGTTAGTGTATTAGTTTAGTGTGATAACCTTCTATCCTAATTTCCTAATAGAAGAGTGGTATGCAGCATCTACGGAAGGAAAAGGCAATCAGCAGGACTCCCAACTATTACAATTGCTCTAGCATTACAAGTTGAGCGGTGCTGTTCTCGCAGGTACAGAAAATGTACCTCAGGTGGTATTCCTCAGGTTAAATGCCATTCAAGAAAGATTAAGAAGCAACACAGGACCTATCAGAGACTGAGGAGGACTTTGGGGAAAGAATAATGAGCAGATTTTCATTCTCATTCTTTACCATTTATGATTTCCCACAAAATGGCAGAAAGGGACACATTCTCTTGCCAACCCTCTCTTTTCCTCCTCCCACCTCATTTTCTGAGCCCAGTCATTATGCTACATTTTCTGTGCCTTTGGATAGAAAAAACAGATTTTTAAACCATAACATTGGCAGCAGTTTTCTTCCTACAGTTTGTAAAAATTAAATCACAAATCAAAAGAATATGAGCCAAACAGGCCCCAGCCATTTGGATATACATGAAAGGGAAGCCATCAACACCTCCCTATCTTGGCTGATGAATGTATCTGATATTTCAGATTTCTTTCTTGGTTCTTTCATGACCACAAGACCAAAACTAATCAGTCCAATTAGACAAACTTCCAGATTATAGCTCTGAAGTCAACTCAACAAGCAACATATCCAGCAATATAATTTGCCAAGTTTAATTCAGAGGTTGAGGGAGGGTGGAGAGAGACAGTTCCTGATTTATCATAGTAGCTAAAGTCATATTCTAGTCTGATTACAAAACAAAGAGTGAGAAAGAAAACCAGTGTGTGTGTGTGGGGGGCTTTTGGAGGGGAGGGAAGAAGACTTCAGTTTTTTCAGTATGAAAAAAGACAGAAAAAGAAGAAAAATAAAAATTGCAGTCAAGAATACCATTCATCAAAAACATTTAAAATACTTGCAAAATATCCAAAATACCTATAAAGGAAGTAAATAAAGAAGTTCACCAAAGCAAACTGGAAGAATATATATATATATATATGTATATATAAATATTTACCTGATTATGATGATAGTATACTCCTTTTCCTTGCAGGGAAAAAAAGACACATAAAAATATTAAGAGATCTTACCACATGAATAATTAATTTTTCTGTATTCAGCAAAAACCACTGTAAACAAAATCAAGGCCTAAGACAAATGGAAAAAGTATATTTGCAACAAATATATTACTCAAAAAGTTTATATCCTTAGCTTCACTTTTAACAGATATGTTGGGATATGACTCATATATCACACATCCAATTTACCAATTTAAAATGTACAATTAATGATTTTTAATTATTTACAGACTTATCCAATCATTGCAATAATTCATTTGAGAACTTTTATCATCCCATTTCCCCCCCAAACTCTTAACCTTAGGGAATTTCTACTTTCATTCTCATGGATTTGTCTATTTTAAACTTTCCATAGCAAAGAAATTATACCATAGGATGTGACCATCTAGATCTAATTTTTTTCACTTAAAATAGCATTTTCAAGGTTTAGCAATGTTGTAGCATGTGCCAGAATGTATTTCATTCTTTTTATCACTGATAGTCTTCATTCTTTTTATCACTGATAGTCTGTTATATAAAAACAAATGCTATTTTATACATTCACTAATTGGTGAACATTTGGCTTGTTTTCACTGTTTAGTAATTAAGGATATCACTGATATAACTCTCATGTACAAATTTCATGAACTCTTTTTGTGGACATATGTTTTCATTTCTCTTAGGTATACCTAAGATTGAATTGTTGAGCCATATGGCAAATCCTTAACCTTTTGAGGAATTGTCAGACTGTTTTCTAAACTACCTTACCTGCATCATTTTACATTCTCAGCAGCAATGATGAGGGCTCCAATTTCTTCACATCCTCCTTACACTAATGATCTGTCCTAGTTTATAGCCATCTTAGTGTACACGAAGTAGCATTTCATTGTGATTTGAATTGCATTTCCCTAAAAGCTAATGATGGTGAGAATCTTTTCATGTGTTATTGGCCATATGTATATATTTTCTTTGGAGAAATATCTGTCCAATCCTTTGTCCATTTCTTAATCAACAGACTACAAATTTCAGGAAAAAAAAAAGAATTCATTTCTGGACTTTTAACTCTATTCCATTGCTTCATGCCAGTACAGTGTCTTGTTTACCATAGGTTTGTAGTAACTTGTGTAGAACTCCAAATCTAGAAGTTGGCCATTGTGTGAAATGCTATAAATATTTTCCAACTAAATTAATGAGCACAAATGTAAGGGAAATAATCTCCATGAAAATGCTGTGGGAATTGTAAACTTGAGCATAATATACTGTTATTAAAGTTCACTCTAACATGGACAGCTCACAAATTCTTATATTTGCCAAGATAATAAGTAAAATGATAGTTTTCCTGGAAGTTACTGATGACTCTAAAATAGTAATATAATAGGATATATATGTGAATATATTTCATATATATTTTATATATGTCTACACACATATGGAATGTACACAGCCATATAACTCAAACTGAAAAATAAATGGAATTTTCTTCAGTGGAAAATGCAATGACATTGTTGTTTTTCATAGGTGAGTCCAAAGGTTAAAAAAATGTCATCAGGCGTTAATCTATCTCTTTAGTCTTTTGTTTTGTTTTCTTCTGTATTGATTTTATTCTCAGGTAAACTCTTCATCTATGATGGTTCCTTATAGCTTAAACACTAATTAGGGGGAAAATATCCTTTTTTTATTCTAATACTCTTAACCAAAATTCCAGGATTTAGGCTGATGTGAACAATTTAGGTCATGTACTCTATCTGAAATTGTTTCCATGGCCCAGTGTGTGAGATACACTAAATAGCCCCATCTGGATGATCTGTTAACTGCTATGCCTTAACTTTGTGGACAGATATAGGGGAAGGGTGGTTTTCCAGTGGAATTCTGTTACTAGAAAAGAGAATTGATGCCTTACAGATGAAAACAACTCTCTATAACTTCCCCAGGCCAGCTTTAATACATAGTCTTCTTACTCAAGTTTGCACATTTCCAGCCACAAAAGCAGTTGATTTCATTGAGGTCACTAAAGTATATTAGGATTCTTTCTCACATCAATCTATCTACCTTCTCATTCTTAGCAATTTCTTTGGTCCATGTGAATTAAAAAAAGATTCATATTCATTGCTTCCCGGAGTTTAATATACTGACACTGGGCTTCTGATTTCTTTACATTTACCCATATACTTATCACCCTGATGAATCTAATCTGTCTTCTCTTGTTCTTAAAAGAGAAACCTATATTCTGAAATAGCTGAACCCCAATCCTTCCTATCATTGAGAATGATTGGGAACCCAAATGAGGATACAGTGTGAGAATTGTGTGAGGGTATGGCATGTTGGGAAAGCAGAGTTCTCTGTGCAAACAAGGGGCAGAGCAGAAAGCTAGACATCTTGGTCCAGTCCCTGGAGGAAATAACCAGCCAATATCTCCAGCTGGTGGAAAAGAATTGTAGAAGATTATTATAAGCAACTTATGTAGTTCTCTCCCCCTCTTACTTTGTCTCAGACTGTTACCATAAGATCAAAGATAATCTTTTATGGGTCACAAATTAATAGCTTCCCCAAAATAAGTTTCTTATTTTTATTAACTTTTACTTGTATTTAAAAATAAAACCTAGTTATAGGCAAATTCTAATAAGGGTTGCTGAAATTCTTTTGGCAAGTAAGGAAATGATCTACTAAGAAAAAAAATGACACATATTTTTGTTTTGTTTGGGGGATGTTTTATTTTAGGTCTTCATTTTCTGCTGAAGACTAACCAGAGAAAAATAAATCATTTGCTTCTCCAACCTTTAGCCCCAGAAGAAACAGGTCTTCAATATGATTCTAAAGTTTCTAGCACTCTACATTACTACACTATGCTACAAATTAGTGGATTTTGTGCTTCAAAATATTTAAAGGAATTGATTTGGGTTCCTGGAAACTGGAAAAAGACAAAATCAACTGTACTCAACAGAAAAGCCAGAGGCTGAGAAAGGGACCAACTTGGGAATTTGTAAGTTCAACTGAAACTCACTTTGAATTTGCTCTCTGGTGAGATAACTACATGGAGCCCTTGGAGGGATTGAAACAAGTTTGTTGCTTGGAAACTCCTTAAGATTTGGGGGACCAGGTTTCACATGAAGGCTTGAAGATTCCCGTTTTTGTTTAAAATGAATCAACTTGTCTTAATGTAAATCTTCATAGTGACAAGGAGCCAAACACCTGGACCATTCCTGAAATGTTTGGACTGTGTAAGTCCAAGCCTCTTACTGAACTGGGAATGAGCGAGCTCCCCCCCCATTTTTTTAATGAAGTTGGGTCTCTCATCTTCCAGTCAGGTAGGGACTGAAGAGTTAGAATTTAAAAGCATAGCAAATCCTTGAATATGACATTTCATTCAAGGTCACTTCAATATAATGCTAATGAGAAATTAACAACCCCAGCTTGAACAACTGTTATTATTCAAGGACTTGCTTTCCTTCTGTGTTCCTTAAAGTTGCAAATTCCAAGAACCTATTGATAGAGTGAAGTGAGGACTCATTGTAATAAAACTTTTCTGTATCTGAACATCATAGATCTGATCCATAGCTTTTTTTTTTTTTTTGGCAGTCTGAAACTAAAAATTAGCAAATTATTAGTGAATGTGTTTTATTAGTGAATGCAAATTATTAGTTTGGCATTTTATCATTAAGTTTGGTGAACACAAAATATTTGGCTCACAGTTCCTGAGACTAGAAATTCCTATTGGTTTCAGGATGTATATAATTGTATACAATCAAGAGTGGATAAAAGTTTAAGAATTTTTATTGCCAATATTCTAACCTTTTCATTATTTCATTAACTTTTTTGTTCTACTACTAGTTTTGCTCATCTATATCATTTTAGTTTGTTGTGGTTTATTTAGTTGACCCTATGGCATGCTGAGGTGACATTTTTTTCATAAATAAAATTTAAATATCTATGTATATGTAAGTAATACATATATATATATATGAATACACATTTGAATAGCTAGACATTTGTTCATGTCTCAAATATTATTCATCCCTTATTTGCTAAAGCATATGTCTGTATAATTTTCTCCTCTACTCCTCCCAGTCAGTTTGAATAGTAATATTTGGTTGTGATGGTCAAATTACTTTTTGCTAAAATTTGGCATTGGTGGACTTAGGGTCCTGCTGCCCTAAGAGTCTAGATCAGTAAATCTGGAGACTGCTACTGTGAAGTGACTTCCTTGTGGTCTGCAGGGATGGGTGGCTTCTCTTATTCTTTCTCTAGTTTTTTAACCCCAGAAGTTCCATGGACAAAATATTAAATTCCAGTTTATCATTTTAATTGTTGGAACTTTATTTTGCATTTTTTATAGAAAGATACAAAGAGGTACTAGATGTTATAAAGAAACTATAAAAAGTGTTTGACAGGTCAGCAACAAAAAGACCAAAAGCTAAATTATTTGTGATGGTTATTTAAATAAGATCTTATTTTTGCCTTGTAACCAAGCTGCTTCCTAGCATTTATGTTAAATATATGTGGGCATAATGTCTTAAAAATTTGAAAGCCGTTAATTTTTAGTGTTTAGAAATTCAGAAAACAATGTTAACAAATATCATTGTACTCAGTATCCACAGTGAATAACTGACAGTATTGTATAATATTCCCTTCTTTTTCTTTTTTATGGTGAAAAGATTATATTTAGAATTAGCCAGCTGAACTTAGTTTAGATGATCCAATTTTGTTGGCAACATCTGAAGCATCAGGAGTCAGTCAAATATACGCCTTCTTCTTTCCAACAGGTCGGATCAGGGTATTGAACTTGGTCACATCATTATCATAGAAGTTCTTCACAGTCTGTTTGATCTATTATTTGTTTGTCTTGGCATCCACAATGAACAAAAGTGTGTCTTCTATTTTCTTCATGGCTGACTCAGTGGTCAGGGGAAACTTGATGATGGCATAGTGGGCAAGCTTTTTCCTCCTGGGAGCACTCTTCCGAGGATATTCAGGTCACCTTTACAGTCGCAGTATCTTGGGCTTCCAAAAAGTGGGTGAAGTGCGGATCTTCCTCAATTCTAAGTTCTTGTGGCTGTGGACTCCTTTCAGTACCGCTTTCTTGGCCTTCAAAGCTTTCGCTTTGACCTTGGCTTTGGGAGGACCAGGGGCTTCCTTCTTTACTTTTGGCGCCATCTTCGTAAAAAGGTTCCCTTCATTTTTTTAAACTAAAATGTTATGATACATTTTCTGCCTCTTTGCATCCCATTCTCAGAGGCTAGCATACTAATAAGTTTTATATCTCTCTAGCTTGTGGTTCGATGTGCCTATATTTAGTACATGTGCCTATATTTTTGCTGCATAGTCATGGACCTCCAAACTAGTTGTGTATGCTTGGAAATTTACTTAAAAGGCACCACAGGTATACATCATTCTATTACTTTGCTTTCTCATTCAGTGGTATCTTTTTCAGCTTGATCTACGCATATTAATCTATTTTGTTCTTTTCATCTAGTTTTTTTTTTTTTTGCAGAAGTCTTTTTTTATATACAAATATGCCACATTTGATATATCCATTACCGTAGTGGTAAGGTAGTCAAATATGCAAATTCTGTTAGTTATCATCTCAGCTATCATCTCTTGCAGGGAGATTTCTCTCTCTCCCATCTTTATACCATTAGTTTTCATTAAACACCCTTCTTCCTTACTTGGCCACATATTCAAGACCTTATCACACGTTGTTGAAAAATGTTCCCCTTTCTCTTTGATTACAAACTTCTTATCACCAGAGACCTAATCTCCTCACTGTGTTCAGTGTACCCCAATGCCTGCACTGCGCATGTCACATGGTTTGCATTTTTTGATAAATGAATAAGTGAGAGTTTCTATGCTGTGGAGTAACCTGTTGATGACTTGCTAATGTGCCTTAAAATCAAGGCCCAAACTAAGCACTCCTGAAGCCTTGTGTTCTATCTGCTGACATAGGTTTTCCTCCCAGTTGAATAATGGCAGTCTTACCAATTGAGCTTGTAGCAAATTAAGCTAATAGATATAATGACCTCAATTCTAAGTTCGTTAAACCTTTTCCACCTAATACCACTTGCTTATATTAAGACCTAAGGTTAAATGGGATCAACTTTAGTTCAACATTTTATATCTAGTTTAAACTAATCATAATTTCTGGTATTTCATAATAAGCGCTTGCACTGTCAGTACCCTGCCACTTGAACATGAGAAGCACTGTTTTTACTACGTAAAAATGTAAAAAAAAGTAGCCCACTACCTTTCATAAGTAATGATTTTTACAAAGTCACTTTCCAAAAGTTTAAAACTTGTTTTACATGCTATAAAGGGGCATTCCCTTCCCAGTCAGCAAAAACTTATAAATTTAAAATAATTATTATTACACAGTCTGACTCCCTCAGTCCTGCCAGCCTGGTAGTTGCAAGAGTTCCTTTAGAGGATTAGTGGGAAGGAAGCAACTACAGGCACAGCTCATCAGTCATCCCCTGTTGCCAGGGAGACTAGTGGAATTAGAGTGCTCCAATCCCCAACTCCACACATGTATCCCTCGGTGAAGGTCATTACCTAACTGCTTGCCCCTTCCCTATCCTCTTCACTGCTGTCCCTTGTTTCCTCACCCCCAGACAGGAGAGGACAGCGGCTTGACGGGAAGGTGTGAACCAGGGGATTGTTTGCAACTCTTGAGGAGGAGGTTAGATTTTCCAAAGTGCTTAAATTGGGCTTTGAGCCAATCTTATGGAGGAAAGGTGATCCAGTTGGCATATATTAGCTTATTTTTCACAATAAGCCCAACATGCTGGTATTGTCATTATCTAGGCTTTACAGGTGAGGAAACTAAAATCTGCAAAATAGTAAGTAATTTCCCCCAAATCACAAATCTAATTAGAAAAGGAGTTGGAATTTTTACCTATTATATAACACAGTCTCCCCATAAATGTCCATTTAAATTTATTGGGAAGATGGCATTTGCCCACTTGATATCCATCCCTAATCTAGAGTAAACTGCAGAGGGTATGAACCCAAGGGAAAGGCTACAGAGGGGGTTGTCATTTTTCTCTTATGGTGCATCTATTCATTCAACAACAGTTATTGAACATTGTTTCCTCTTAGCATTAGATTAGAAAGAAAACATGGTCTCTACTTCTGTGCTATTTACAGTCCCATACTCAAATAATCCTGCTTCTGTTTTTTATTGGTGTCCCAAAAGAGGAATGTGCCAAGTGGGTGGGAATCAAGGGGATAGATGATAACTTTGGAGCGGTGTGAAATTTTCACAGAAGACTTGACATTTCCCTTCACAGAAGAGATGACATTTTAGCTTAATTGATGAAATAGTGTGAAAAGGAGAAATTATGATCAAAGTCCTAATTCAAAATTCTTAATTCTATATCTGATGTGATTTTTCAACTTATCTCTGAGTTTTAGTTTCCTAATGCCGAAGACAAAAATAGAGACAGAAATATATATATGTAAATATATATATGTTGATGACAAGATTAAATAAAACAAAGCTCTAGAGTATACAAAAGATGGGAGTGATTATCACTCCCATCATCAATATAAATGGCAATGAAGGGACTCATTATTGGGGAAGATCTCTCCCCTTGCAAACCCCCAGCAGAAACTTTAGCGAAGCCACAAGTTCTTAAGTGGTCACCTTGCACAGCTATGCTGCTCCTGAACCACAGGATATTGCTTCTGTATTTTTACAGATGATTGAAAGATAGGCAGTGACACAGGGAGGATCTGTGTCTTCCTAAATGGTGGGGGTGTGGCAGCAAGAGATGGAGTGCAGTGAGCCATGACTCTAGTCATGGGTTTCTATTTATCCTCCCTCCTTCGCCCTCATCAGAGAACTTTGCAAAACCCTTCCTATTTTACTTCTTTGAATTCCTTCTCAGGTCCAGTTCATTTTTCTAATCCTCTCCACAGTAGTCCCTATTGCAATTCTCCCAATGACAAAAGCTACCATCAACACAGTTTCTTTGGGCTGCATGATTTTTGTTGAGTATGGATATGCTCATAATTGATTTAGCCAAATCTGTTTGATTTAGCCAAACAGATGCAAAATTTTTCTAAATTATCTGTGAGTTTGAACCCAGTAACAGCACTCTCTCCTTGCCTGTCACTCTTCTGAGTGCTGTAAGTCTCTCCTTTCATCTCAGTCCTGTGCATCCTTATGAGATAGTCATCACCCCAGTTGTACTAATGGGAAAATCAAAGTAGAAGAACATATGTCCAAAGTCCTGTTGTTGGCAGCAACAGAGGTGAGATCTGAAGCCAGCAATATACCACATGGTCTTCATCTTAATCCTATGCTGCATCTAGAGAATATTCAGCAGATATTTACAAATACACAGCATATTAAAGGAGTTCATTTTCTGTTGTCAAAAATTAATCTTCTGGCCTGTGTTATGGTGTCAGTGGTTTTAGCTAACTTAAAATATATATCAATGCATGTATTTTATTTTTGATCTGAATCATTAGGTTGGTGCCTAGAGAATAAAAGGGGAAAAAAGATCACATATAGGTCAATATGATGTGATTGGCTTGTTTTGATAACTCTTTAGTCCTCTAAGATGACATCTCGGTTCTAACAATTTCCTGTCATGACTTGAAGATATTTACTCACCCAAGTAATTGGAGAGAGAGGAAGAGAGGGAGGAACAGAGTTGAAGAGGAGTGAATGTTGCAGGAGAAAGTGATCAAGCTAAAAAGCATGGAGTAGGTACAAATCAATATGCCTTTTACTTTTTTTTTTTTTAGTTTAGCAACAATAAAGGGAAAGATTACAATAAAAGGTTAAAACAGACTGAGTGGATTAGAGAAGGCGGCAGATAACTGCTACTTTATTAGTTTCCTTGCATTGCTTGAAAGGGAGTTCCCCAGGCCTGGCTTGATCATTTAACCATTGCCTTCTAATTTCTGCCCCAGATAACTAGCCTGAACATATTAATGTTGCTACTGATCAGACACAACTGATTCAAACACTATCTATTATCAAGCAAGGTTTTTGTTCAAGTAATGAATGAAACAGTGATTTTAAAAAACTATTTTAGTTACCTGTGCAAAATAAGTGGTTTTAGGTTTCAGGTATCAGAGTTATTCAACATACTCATTATCTTCTTAAACACAATTCTGTCTTGGGGAAACTTTAAAATAAAACCTGTAAAGCTGGAATTATCCAATGGCAGGGAATCCATTAAAGCAAAGAAAGGGAAAAGCAAATCATGTTCTCTCAATATCTAGCCCAGTTAGGTTGCCAGTTATTGATTTAGTCTGGGATACAGTAGCATTAAATCTTCCTCATTATACAAGTCCAATATATCTTTTCAGATCGGCCATCTATGCTTTAATCTCTAGGTCCAAAATGAAGCACAACACACACAAACCATTTTAATAATGTGCCAAGCGGAGCATGCTTGTTCAGAAAGTTCTCCCCCAGCGTTATGATTTTGTTTGCTTTGGCAGGGAGTTCTTGTTTAATAATTAAAATATCCCACCATTCACCGGACATGGCCTCCTGACCTGAAAGTCATTCTAGATCCCAAAGCTTTTATTTGTGGTTTTGGAATACTAGTCTACATCTAGGAAATCCTGACTGAGAATTGGGTATAACAACTCTTTTTTTTTTTTTTTTGAGACTAGGTCTCGCTATTTTTGCCTGTGGAACCGCAGGCTCACATTGCCCAGGGTACCATGGACTCAAGCAATCTCGAGCCTCAGTTTCTCAGGTAGCTGGAATTACTGGCGCGCGCCACCACGCCCAGCTATTTTTTTGGAACTAGGTCTCACTACCTGCCCCAGGCGGGACTCGAACGGCGATCCCTAGCCCCGGCCGCTTCATAGGCTGAAGCTTACAGGCACGAGCCACCATGCCCAGCCTGGGTATAACAGCTTGGATTGGAGTGATTCCTTCAAGTGATCTAAGGCTTTGTTTTAGAAATGCAGAATCGTGCCTGCCTGCTTCCTAGTTCCCTTCAGAGATACACTGCCTGAGTTGGAATCTGCTTCTTTGCTGTCCCTAAGCAATTGGTATGTGCATTAGAGTTCGAAACACTTTGCTCTAGTGAATGGCTGCAGAGGGTGAGATCAGTAACACAGACACAGCTGTACAGAGAAAAGCAGCCTTTCTTGAACTCGCTCATATAAATAAAATGGCATTTTTCTTAGGCAATGCTACACAAGCCAGTAGTTAACAAATTGAAGCTGCAACTGTGTCTCCTTCTGAACAGAGGTGTTAAGGAGGGTGAAATGATAAGATAGTGGGTTAATTTGACTGGAGAAAGTTCAACCTGACCAGGTGTGAGGATAACGTCCAGTCTTATCTTTAGCACACTTACCCACTGGCTTTGGTCTTTACCTGTCACTTTTATTCATCATTTTGTTAACTCCCATTGACAACTCACGGATCACCAGTCATGATTAACTGTTAATTGTTTTGGCAAGATGCTTGATATTACCACTTTAACTGTTAGTAGCATTGATTCAGAAAATTGTTTTGTTTTTCTTAAAGTATTTTTTTTGTCATTTCAAAGCCTTTTTGGGAGAGTCTAGATCACCACAAAATACAATAAGGTAAGAGAGACTATATTAATAATTCTGTTTTATAAAAATAAGTATTTATTACATGCAAGATTTGATTTTAAAATATTCCAGAAAAATAGGTTAAGTTGCTAGATCTATGAGATGATTAATATTGATAATGCTGTCCATCAAGCTATAAAAATAATAATTGGGTGCCCATATGTTCTAGAGCCAAATTACAACATAGATGGCCAAAGCCAAAATATCTAAAATTACAATTATTATGGCATATCTGATCAGTAGGTTAATTATTGTTCATAAATAAAATGATGACTTTAGAAAAATTTATTCATGGCAAACTCATCATAGATTAAATGAAACTCATTGTTCTGGGGTCAGAGTGCTAATCATCTAGAGAACACACTGTATATGGTAAATCTTACAATTTTAAGACTTTTAATAGAAGAATAAGTTGCATAGAGAAAGGTATATATCCTATGGATAATACCTGGTAAATTTACACAAAATGAACACACTCACCCAGAATATACTAGAACTATCATCCCAGTCAGCTCTCTTGTGTTTCCTGTCTGTTTTTCACAAAACTTGGATAAATACTGTACTGCCTCTTAGCAGCATAATTTAGTTTTATCTGCTTTTGTACTTTTTTATAAATGAAATCATACAGTATATCCTCTTTTCCTTCCATCATTGTTTTTGAGAGACACACAAATTACTGTGTACAGTTAACTTATTTCAATGACTGTATGTAAAGCAATTCAATCTCCAACACTTTATCCCTTCTGCTGTTGATAGATATGTAGGCAGTTTTAATTTTTCGATAAACAATTAGTACTGTTCTGAACATTCTAGTAAATAACTTTGGGTGAAAATAGAGAAGGACTTGTGTTTGGTAGCTTTCTGAGAATTTTTTGCATACACAATATTTTACTTTAGTAGAGTCTACCAACTAAAATGATTATCAGTTCAGAGACCAGTTTCTTCAATAGCTGTTGTCATCCAACATATACATATTTAACCATTCTCTATCTATAGTGATGTCACATTTATATTTTGGATTGTATTTTGATATACTTTGTTTTTTTTAACCAATGTTCAAGGAGGAATCTTTTGTTGAATCTCTAAATAGTCTTAGCTCCCTGTGTCATGGTTAAGTGGGGGTAAAACTAGATATGATTTGAGAGGACCAAATTTTATTTGCAGAAAAATATCTATTCCATGAGGTTTTATTTGAAATTTTCATATTTGGAGTATATCCTTGGAAGGTTCTTTTGCAGCAGTGGAACTCTTGCCTGAGTTAGAGAGTTATGTGGCCTGCAGAAGTAATAACTGGATATATTTAATTTGATTAACTCATCACTACTATTTATCACCTGATGGTGAGATGATCCTTGAAAATTGGAATATATGACTTGATGGGTGTATGAGAGCAATTGGAAGTGGGGCAATGAGGGCAATGAGGCAGGGAAATGAAGTCATATCAAAAACAAAGCACTGATACATACGTGGGGCCCACTAGGAGCATAGGATATTTAGGGTGCTGCTTATTGTTTAGGGGGAACAAAGAGTATAACCCAAGATGGCATTATTGCTCTGGGAGCCTAGACTATAAACAAATTAGTTTTAGAATTTTACCCATGATTGGCCCTGACTGCAATAGACAGGTGCAGATTCTTTTGTATGAAGAGAAAATAGCCTTATCGTCCTAGACAGCAAATGTTCATCAACTTCAAATTACACCTCAAATGCTGCTGGTGTCTGGACCATTGATGGATGAGCTAGGTCTTTCCAGGTCTAATGCTGAGTAATGCAAATTAGATTCTCCTGAGTTATGCCTAGTGCAGCTGGAGGGCACAAAATAGTTGCCAGGGACATATCTCCATGCCAAATTCTTGCCAATGTTGTTAATAGTATTGTACCCTGTACATGTGCAAGCACTCTTAGTTTTATTAATGACAATACTATGCTTTTGCCCTTTCTTTCACCTTTTAATTTTTGAATAGGGAATAACTTTGATTTCATTCTGATTTTTCAGAAAGCATGTATTTACACCATTATCCCACCATGTATGAAAGCCATGTATTTACACCATTATCCCACCAGGCAAGTGGTGAGTGGGATTCACTTGTGCTGTTTCTTGTGGATTTGGTGTTATGGGGAAGATTCAAAATGAATAAAGGAAGGAAACACTTAGATCTCATAGCAAGAGAGAAACACGGACTGTTGGGTAGGAACTAAATTTCTGCATTGTATAAGTTTATGGCTGATTCTCTAGTTAGCCCAAATCTTGTCTTTTCATCCAGAAATTGCTCTGTAGCTGCTTCATGGGAGTTATGTGAAGAGATCCCACAAGAGCCATACTAATTACTGGATATAAGAGAGACACAAGTGGAGAGACGAAGAAGGTTCTGCCTTCTGTACTAAGAAACATGAAGATGACACTGGATTGAGCTACTTTTACACTATGACAAGGGTTAATTTGCAAACTATTTAATAAAACCAGTGTTAGAATACATGACAACTTTTAATAGCTCTGATAAATTATTTAAGTCCCCTTTCTATGGGCCTCAAAAATTCCTTTGAAGTACATCAACTAGAACTGATAAGATTTTGACAAAAATATGGGATTGTTGTCCAAGGGCATATTAAAACGTGATACTCTTACAAATATGTAACTAGTTTTTTGTCCTCAAAACAAGCTCTGTATACTTTCTTTAGGTTTTCCTTACAAAATTAGAAGGAAATTGCCTTGTTGAAGAGTTTTCTTAGCAGCCCAACATATATAACTCTAGGAAAGAATGTTCTAGTAGGAACCTCAGGTGGCCCCACACTCACCTAGACATGCTAACCACTAGAGGGCAATATTGGCCGTAGTCTTAGGTGCTCAAACTGGACTGTAGAGAGCAGTATAGCTATAGAAAGAACGCATATGGTCAGTTTTTTGTTGAACGCCCCACTTGTTTTGGAACCCTGAATCTTTTGATGTCCATGGACATGAATAAGACTTCAGTCTTAGTCTTGACTAACATACATGTGAAAATAAGAGATTATAATCAGACACCAATTATTATTGCAGCATGAACTTCAATAACTTTTTCACTTTCTGGTGAAATTACTCTCATCTTAATAAATTATTTTTTATCATTTAATTATAGGATTAAAATTATTATTCATTCAAATTAGAGTTTAGCTTAACAAGTTATCTTCTAAATTAAAGAAATGCTGTAGTCACTCAGCATAAATCATAATTTTATTGTTTTATTGATTTCACTATTAGTATGAAAAACTATCTCAGAAATATCAGTATTTTTTCAAGACCTTCTTGACATTTTGGACAATCCCAGAAAGTTCAAGTTCTTAATTTTTAACAAATATCAGACATATTCTTAGTATATTGATGACATGTCAGGAAATCCAACTATTTAAATTAAAACAGCATTTGGTTTGCATATTTCTTAAACATCAAAGATTGAAAAAAATGTAGCACCATTAGAACTGACAGCTTTTCAGTCAATGTTGATTAAATTAAACTCAGTTTGGAGACTAGGAAATGAAGAAACTAGACTAGAGCAAATTAAAAAAGTCTCAATTAGTGACATTACAGTTGTGACATGTGGACAAAAGCCAGATTAAGCAGATGCTATCATCAATTCATTTGTTGTC
This sequence comes from Uropsilus gracilis, assembly GCA_004024945.1. Taxonomy (NCBI): domain Eukaryota; kingdom Metazoa; phylum Chordata; class Mammalia; order Eulipotyphla; family Talpidae; genus Uropsilus; species Uropsilus gracilis. The sequence continues at coordinate 10,447 of PVHY01020177.1, read as the reverse complement.
ATGTTTGCAATGTGGTAACTGGCTCCAGAGACTGATATCTTCTGGAAGTGGTGCATCTTGGGACACTCTTTTTTGTTTACTCCATAAATGATCATCAGTCATAATGATGCAGTGATATTGGTACTCACATCAGGGACTGTCAAAGCAGAAATCAAGGGAGACCAAAGCATGAGCACATGTTCTTCCCTTTTAAAAAAATCACAACTACTACTAAAAGATCTTTTCTCATATTTCTCAGATCTTCCAAAAAGATCTCCCACCCACAAAAATCTTTCCACAAAAATCTACAAGCATTTTAAATATATTGGCAACTAATTTATGACATACATACCTTAAGTGGCTCAAGATCCCAGAATTCCATCAAGTGAGGAGATAAGCATGCATTACATGGCCCCTTTATTTAATTATGAAATACAAAAACCCATTAGCAGAATGGCCTGTTGGCCTGGAGAGAGGATGCTGGTCTGCCATGTGGTGGACCTGCAGCTTTCTCTCCTGCTCTGGCTTGCCAAGCTGGCAGGGGCTTGGAGAGCAGGCACTGCACACATGGTCAGCCTCGAGACAGAAACATATAGTGATGCTGAACTCTGACCACTTCACCGTCTTCACGTCAGGAAAATATATGTCTAACATTCCTGCTGAATGTGGTTATAAATGACATTTCGAAAATGTTTTACTTACGTGAATTTGAATCAAATAGCTTTAGGGGGAAAAGTATGAAATTATAACATAAACCTATAATCTTGTTTGGGTTCTGCTACCAGATGTGTAATGGTGGAGAAATCATCTTAAAACCCTTAAAATGCTTGGTTTCCCCCATTTGTAATGGTGATAACTGGTCTGATCTAACCGTAGGAAATTTACTTGCCTCAAGTAAGATTATGTATGTGAATAACATCATGTACGCTGGAAAGTAGAGGTCCTTATTCTGGCATCCATAATTGGCTTGGAGGGACTTCTCTGAAATCCTTCTCAGAATTGAGTGTGGACATTCTTACATACACTTTTCTGAAGTGCTTACCTCTACTTCTAAATTTCCCTAAAAGAGATGAGATGAAAGTCATTGGTGTAAAATATGACATATATGTTATCATTATTATTACATTACATGATTCATTTTAGTTATTTTTAATGTACTGTTACTTCAGAGTTGCACAGTGATTTTAATTTCACTATCGATAATATATATCCCACCTTACACGTATGTATCTTTTTCATATACAAAAAGGTAAATTAATGCTACTGAGGTAACATTATCATACTTCTTAGGTTGAGGGAGTTATTTTATGTAGTCAAAAATGCCTCTAATTATCCAATATCCACTGAAAGGAAGAAGTAACAGAGAGAGTAGGGAGAAGAGCTTATGCCACTGGGGTAGCTCTCTCCAAGGGGGTCCTCTTACCAGGAGAGAGGAAGGGAAGTTCTCAGGACTCAGTGACAGATTTTCCAGGCCAGTTTTATTCATCTTAAGCAAAATAAACAAACAACAAAACTACTACTACTACTCTATTTTTTAATGATAAAGCACAACCTGTTTGTAAAATTTTTTCAGATAATGCAGACTTGCAAAAAGTGAAAATCCTTTATCACATAGCTCCTAAGGCCTTAATGGTGACGAATATGAAATACAAGACAGTAACATTCTAAAACAATAATCTAGACTCATTTGGTTAATATTTATCAAAGAATATTTATGGAGTGTGACCTCTGTATCAGGCCATCTGCTAGACTCAGGAATTTAAAAAGCATCGAGTTCAACTGATGTCATGCAGTTTACCATCCAGTAGGGGGCATAGAGAAGCAAACAGACAATGCCAACTCTGTGTGGTATGCATGGCATCAGACAAAGGATACTATGGGAAACTACAGGGGACTCTATGAGTAAGAATGTAGATCCAAACTGAGATTTAGAGCAGCAGTGAGTTGGCCAGATGGTTAGGTGCACAGTAGTCATGCTTTACTATAGTGCGTGTATGAAAGTCACTCATATAATCAAGTTCAGCAAATTTTATTTTGGACTCTTTCTGTGAGTATTATCTGCTCCATTAAATCATTGTCTGACTTGATGATTGTTTAACAAAGTTCTCTCTACTGATACAGAATCCAAGTTCTACTCACCTTCAGAAGCACCAACCAGCACCAACTCAGCTTCCTATTAATTCAAGCCCCCATCCATCTATAAAGCATGTAAAACAAAATTGAATTAAATATGAGAAAGAAATTCTGTTTCATTTGAATAAGTTTTTTTTTTTACTTCTCAAGTTTATTTTAAACATATTAGAACTGGAAATAGTATTGGTGTAGCACTATTCACTACTTTTTGTTGCAACTAGTATGTACATATAATGCACTTGAGTTTTTCTCTTTTTATTTCCCATTTCTGTACTATTTAATCTTCTTATAAAATGTTTGTTGTGATCTACCAGATGGGTTTTATGAGCCTAAATTGATTTCTTAACCTACAATTTAAAAAAATACCTTTCTAGCATTTATAATACAACATTGGGCACAGATTCAGAGATTGATTAAAAAATAACTTCACTTTCTAGTTGATCTGTTTACTCAGAATGTTTACTTTCAGCTACACATGAGGGAAGAACTTTGAACTCAGAATTCACTTTACCTTGTATATAAAGAAATAGAAAAAATATAGGGACCACACTCATTCTTCCTAGGATTAAAGTTTTTATCAGTCTATGATAGAACTCTTCCTATCTCTAGCTTGAAGTGAGAAGCAAGGAACAGAATGGAGAATGAGACAGTTTTGTCCTGAGTCAAATATTCACAGCATCATTTCTTTGGTATTACTTGAAGTGTTTTTAGAGAACAAAGTCAAATGTAGATGATTTGGCATTATTTGCCATTCTGAATTATACACTTTAGTTTCTGAATTTATATAACAATATCTGGTGCTTGGGGAATGCACAGAAAAAAACGATTAATTCTGCAAGGTTTGGGGATGAATGCTAGAAAGAATAATAAGGGTGATGGGTGATTTGGGAAAGTTTCACAAATAAATAATTAAGGATACTTGAGAAATGATTCAGTGGTTGTTGGTGAGGGAAGGGAGACAGGGCATTGTAGAAAGAACAGCACTAGCAACATCACAATGTAGGGTAGAGGTGAGAAGGTGAGATGCAGTGGCTCAAAGAACAGGAGGACAATATAAGGTTTTACTCAACTCAGAGCATGATGATTGCCAAAAAAAGGAGCTTGTGGTGAGGAGGGCTCAGAGGTTTGGGGAAAAAAAGAATGCTTTTAACTTTAGACATGCCAATGTTACCATTTATTTAAATTAAATCACTTTGGGCAAAGTTACAGAAATCAATGGGAAGGGGATAATGAAAATTATATAAAATTGTACTATTGTAATTTTTAAAACACACTGTCTCATGGAATTATTTATGAAACCAGTACAAGGTGGTTGGAATAAGACTGCTGTTATAGGTATAAAATTTTTTCTCCAGGAACATAAATATCAGCAGTGATAAAGTACAGTGTAGACACAGGGGGTTTTGTGTTGTGTGTGGTTGGTGCAATAGCCTTAACAACATAGTTAATGAGCTAGAAGAGGAGTTTAGCAGATGATAGTAAGAAAAATTGTAACACTAGATATATATGTAAACATAAATATAAATTATATTTGGAAGGTGACTCATAAATAATTAAAAAATACAAATAGTCAATGATTACAGGAAAACATCTGGAAAGTTAACAAGGAAAAAAAATGTATAGGATGTAAAATGGCATTGAATTCAACTGATTTTACATTAAGACAACAAAACTGAGATTAATACATCACAGAGAAGTGCTTTTCCTAGAACAATGCAGAAATAAGTTTTGTTCATACAGTCCTTTGGAATCTTATGTAATGCAGAACATTAGTATTAATTGGTAAGGGATTTAGAGTGACAGATACAAAAAACAAGTCAAAGGCTGATGATGAGTAGTTTACCATTTAAAAACTCATGTAAGAGATATTATCATAATAATGCAGCTTTGAAATAAAAAAGAAATGACATGAATTTTAGAAATTCCTACTTTTACTTTCCTTCTCCCACTCTAGATAGCTATAAGCATCCAATGAAATTTTGCTAAATTGTCGATTATTTGGAAAGTAATATTTTCTCGCTGAATATGCACAGAAGAATTATGTCTGGAGATAGTTTAATCCGTTTCATTTAAAATTAGTCACCAGGGTATAGACAAAATGGATTGCCTTGTTTTCATCTCTGCTCTATTTTTCTTTTTCCAAATATCTTTTTCTGATTACAAAGGTACATTTATTATAAAAAATGGTAAAATAAAAATGCACACATAAGTAATTTAAATTACTCATAATATCATCATTAAAACCACCAGAGTTAACCTGTTAGTCTTTATTCTTCCAATCTGTTTTCCATGCCCATAGAAACAAAATGAAAGTGGAATCACATTTCAAATATTGTTTTGTAAACTTTTTCATTTATAATAAATGATGAAAAAACCCCATGCTATTAAGTTGTCTCCTGTAACATGATTTTAATGGCTATATAGTATTCCATCACATTAATGTGCCATATTTTATTTAATAGCAGTTTTTGCATATAAGTTGCTTATAATTTTGAGTTGTTACTTGTAACAGTGATGAGCATTCTTGCACATAAACCTTTGTTCACATGATTTATTCCAATCTAAAAGACATATTATAATTCCTAGGAATGGTACTGTAGGACCAAGGAGCACTAATGTCTTTTATAACACTAAATTTGTGTTAAAAAAATTTCTTCCATGAAAGTTGTACCAGGGCATGAAGTGCCCATTTAACCTTTTCCTTTGCTTGAATGGCCACAGTGAGAATTTGTGAGGATATTTACATAAATACCATAATAAAGCCATCATTTTTGTGGTTTTTGTTTATCTTTTTCCAAAAATATTTTACACAAAGTATAGTTAATACGCAAAGGGCAGCTAAAGGTTTCACCTGGGGAAATAAAGTTTTAATGGTGGGGGAGAGAGTTTAAGTGAGAAAGTTTTTTATTTGATATATCTAAAAATAATCTATTCGTCTGGGCCATGAGCATTTAAAAGTTGCAGCATTTCAAATCTGAGATCAGAGTGAGTCCTGGGAATATCGTTGGGCAGAGAAATCAAGGACCTGATCTAAAAAGTAATTTTCAGTCAGAACCTCTAAAAATCCTGTGAGATAAGTATATAAAACCAGTAACAAAACAGACAAGAGAATATATTTTGTGGGAAGTACTAAAGTATAAAGCAAGAACACAGGAGTGAGCTGATTCCAAGGAACCAAGAAAACATGAATTCTGTAACCAAACATTTATGTTTGAGTTCTTGTTTGACTACTTAAGTGACCTTGGATTTCCTGGACTGATTTATCTATAAACTGGTCATCATAACTGCATGTCATTATACATGCAAACTCTTTTGCTTTGAGAGTTAAATGAGAAAATACTTTGACAGTACTTGATGCACTTTAACTCATTCTAGAAAGTTTAGTTATTGGAAGACATTCCCCATCCACTTCCATGCATTTCTCTTTTTTTGCACCCAGCAGGTAGCGACATCCTGGAGTCTACATCCTCCAAACCCACGAGGACTAACTGGTTTCATGAAAAGAGACCCGAAGGCAAGATATCTACCTAAGGCTGTACAGGTTTCCCACCAGACAGATCCACTGGCTGATAAAGCAAAACAGCAGTGATTGTAATGGACATGAATATCCATGGAGGTGCCCACATTAGATGTGCTTACTCTGGGGCAGCCATGTGAAGAACAGTTGGGTGCATACCGCATCCTCAAGGTCAGGGTAGGGATCACAGCAAGGACCTTACTTTTGACCAGCTGACCCTAGGGTTATGGTTTCATCTTGTCCTCTATTTCTCGAAAGGGCCTTGGTTGTGCAGACATTTCGGCAAGGCCCAAGGCACCCTGCACAGCTGTACCACTCCACATGTGTGCTCCCAGGGTGGGAAATTCGAGTGTGCCAGGGCAGAAAGGGCCAGTCTGCTGCGGCTACAAAAAATAATCCCATCTTGCCTGGTTATTAAAAAGATTGGATGATACCCCCCCCCCCAAAAAAAAAGGAAAAGAAGAAAACTTGGTTATTGTACTGAAGGGAACTGCAGTGACATGATTAGCAGATAAGCAATTAGTGAGGGCAGAGAGAATTAGAAGAGTCACAGGATCTCAAGGCCTTCTGCACAAGGAGTTCACACGTAACCACTTCTACATTTTAGTTTTTTAGAAGACATCTGTAATTTTTTTTTATTTTCTGATTACAGAAATTCTGTATGTCTGTTAGTTATAAGTCTTAAAAGTAACCACTTGATTCCCAGTGGGTGGTTAAATTAGATTCAGGCTAACTTGGTAAGAACGTAAAACTCAGAGCTGCAATATGATTTCTAAGCTCAAGTCTGTCACCAATTATTTGTATGACCCCTGGCAAGCCACAGTTTCTCTAGACAAGTTTTCTCAACTTTATATTAAAGGATTTGGTGTAGAGTGATGCTTTTCAAACCAAGATCCTATAGATTATAGATCCTGTGTGACTGGGGTTTTGGATATTGAAATGGTATAGCGATCTGACTCTTCTCAAATCTAAAAAAAAATCAACTAAAGAGAAACCTTTTCTCAATTCATGACTTTTACCCATCATTTTTTCCTAAATCTTTTTCTCATTTTATGGCTAGTTGGATTAGCAGATGTAAAACACATATGAACAAGCAGTAAATGATTTTCATTTCGAAACTACTGATTATTTGCTTACGTTAGTGATCTCACATTGTACATATAGAGTCATATTGTCTTGAGTAAAACTGTTCTTAGTTCATATGATATTAAAATTCTATCAATATTTATGCTGTTTTAAGAATACCATTACTTCCAGGTGCTTTCCATATGAGCAAGTTAAGGAACCACTGTTCTTATGTCTTTGTGGTTGGGGCTTCATTCTGCATACCTATAATATAACTTTATTTTTTTTCCAGCAATATTGTTGTCAATTCGTATGAAATTGACTGTCAGCATTTCACAATAGGTTGCAAGGAATACCAGGGATTTTCAGGTGCTTTCCATCTGGACAGGTTTAAGGATGATGCGATATCCTGGAAGATTTATCCCAGCTCTTTTTGAAATCTTCATTTCTAAAAATGTCTCCTTAAGTTGTTCTTCCTGCCTGTCTCCCTTTGCATTTTTGCAACAAATGTCAACTCTGTTATCCTATTGTCTGTTCTCTACACATCTAACCCAGGAATGTTGTTTTGTGTATTATACCAATGTGTAGGACTGGCTATATTTCCCAGTACCTCAGCACTATTTAGCTATTTAGCTCTCAGTTCATCCCTTGCAATGTGATTGAGGATCCCAAACAATATGTCAGTCTAGCTGTAAGCATAAATATTGGAAGTCTATCTGTAATAGGATTGTGTGTGTGTGTGTGCACATGATAAAAATGGATAAACAGTCTCGATATCTTGGAGGCCCCTCTGGCTTATCTCTGTTCTATGATCTTTGATAGCAGGTGAATTCTACCATAGTATGGCGGTTTTGTACCTTGTTAATGCGTGAGATTCAAATTGTATTTTCTAAAACCTTCTTGTCTATGAGGTACCCAGTTAAGGGTGGCAATAAGGGAAATTTGAACAAGATTTGGAAGGCAGAAGTGCAGGGGCAGCATTATTTTTGGAAGGTTGATGCAGAACCTAGAAGCTACTATGGTTTTTGCATGGAGGTGGTGGATGATCCACCACAGTCAGCTCCAGCTTGGTCTTTCAAGTTTCAGTTTGTCTTCTTTTTCCCCCGTGTCACATCCAGCATGTCTTCATTCTGACCTACAGTGACTTGATCCGAGTCATTATCCTTCCATAGATGCACCTGTCCCCATAGTTTTGTAAAGTCTATCCCTGTAATAAAGTGCTATAGTGATTCTGCTTCCCTGACTGTATTCTATGTGATGTACTTCCCAGTACTATTGCTTTTTCAACTTTGCTTTATCATGCGGTGGAAAATGAAGGAAAGAACACATGCATGCTTTTCCTCTCCCCAGGGCAGGCCAACAGGGTATGCAGTTGATCCTGCTTCTCTGAAGAGCACTGCTGACTGATACTGACACATAGAACCACTATTTGAAGGAGATATGGATTTGATGCAATGGGGTAGGAAGATGAAAAGAAAATATGTCTTCTGAAAAGGTAATCTGTGCCCCTGGCTTCAAATTTATGGCTCACATCTACTTGTTTTCAAATTACTGCTTCAGTTTGGTTTGTGATTTCTATGGTACCTTAGATCTTAAAAGATCAGTGTATTTTCTAGATGAGTCAGTGGCTATTGGGACAATTTGCTCTACTGTAAATGTTTACTTCTTACCAGTGCTATAAGGAAGTTGCTGAAGTATAGCTGCAAGGCTTACAGGTGTTATTATTCCTTTTCCAAGCAAACTCACATAAAACAGAAGCCTCTCCTCAAATCCTCATCACTCCTCTGAAAGTAATATTAGCTCTGATTTTCTACCCAGGAACAGGAGACCAAATGTCAGAAGTATCTTTACTTTCAAGGAAGCCTAAAGCCTACAGTTAATTTCTTTTAACTTCACGGTTGGTATTATGTGTTACTTTGACACCATTAGCAACCACAGCTGAAATTCCACCCGGCTATGCCAGATGGGTTCTTCATAAATTAATTCATTTAGGTACCCACCTTCCTAATTTTGTATAGCTGTTCTATCTTTTAATCTAATAATTTATCATTTAGGTTAGATATATTTACCACATTTCATGAACTCTAATGTATCCATTGTTAAGACACACCTTTATTTTTATCATTTTTCTTTTTATTAATCAAGTATTTTTTGTTACATTGTTATGGTCTCCATAGTTCTCCCACCACACATAACAGCCATGAACCTTCACCATACTCCTTTGTGTTCATCCGTCCCCCACTTTGGCCCCCTTCCCCTTCCTTGCTGTATGCCTCAAATCTATGAGCAGCTTGCTAGTTTTAATTTTCTCTTGACCTTTGTTTGGTTTCTTTATATTCCACATGTAAGTGAGACCACCTGATACCTAGCTCTTTTTTAAAACTTTTTTATTAATTAACATTTTCTTTACATTATTATAGTCCATTGTTCTCCCACACCATATCAACTGTGAACTGTCACCATATTCCTTTGATACACCCTTATTTTTTATACCAAAGAGAAAAATTTTGCCAATTAGATTATACAATATCTTCATAGCTTAAAATTTTTATTTTTTACTTATTAGAAGTGCTCTTGTAGACTTCTACATTTTGGAGGAGTTTCCTTTTTTCTACCTACCTAAAAAAAGGCCTATATGATTCTGTGTCCCTAGCTAATGAATATTAACACTAGGTAATGACCCATGTAAACCCACCTTGCCTTGCAATTGCCTTGTCCAATGTAAAACCTGAATTTTCAGTCCAGATATGCCTAGCTTGGATTCAGGAGGAAGAAGAACAAAACAAGGAAACTGATTGACTGAACTAGATTGTGGGACACATCCTGATTTCAGAGGCACCTTATTTTTTTTAAATTGCAACTTAAACTTCTTTAAAAAATGTATACTACCCCTCAAAAAAGAAAGCCAATAGAGCCTGCCAGAATACCAACAGAAAGCAATACAATAAAACATATGATAGTTTTGGCATTTAATTAGATACCTTAAACATTGGGCACTCACCACTAGAGGCATACTCGGAAAGTGGGATTTTGTCAATCTTATATAGGTGTTAAGTCAGCACCAAATGGAGACTTCCTCCTTTAGGGAATCAGAAAAATTGAAAGAGATGAACGGTGAGTAAGCTTTTCATTTGTGATTCAGTGTTAATGCTGGGTCTGGGAATCATCTAAAACCATGTGAGTAGACACAAGCAGTGGTTTTCAGCTGGTACACTTTAGAAAATGCAGTGTTAATACAATTCTCGGTATGTTCTATTTCATCTGCCAACAAGAATTCTAACAACTGGACACAAAAAGACCAACCAAGGGTTATAAGTTGGGTATGAACAAGGAGGAGAGAATAACAAGGGCAAATCAGAATGGGAAAAATGAGTCTTTGACTGAAGTTAGAGTGAGCAGAACATTCTGCCGATAAGTATATTCTGAAGCAGAGTCATATTAGTTTTATTTATTGCTTCATAACAGATTATCATAAATTACAACTTAAAGCAACACCCACTGGTGTTGTAACATAGATCTGATGAGGTGTAAACGTATATATATAGTGTTGTAAACGGAAGCTACTTCAATAAAAGAACTAATGCAATTAAAGAAATAACACCTATCTATTAGCTCTCTCTGTAGGGCAGAGTTCTGAAATGGTCAGCAGAGTCTTCTGTATAAGGTCTCACATGATGTCAGTCATGCTGAGCTTTTATCTGGAGTATGGAGGGGAAGAATTTACTTCCAAGTTCATTAAAATTGTTGGCAGAA
>PVHY01020176.1:20000-26033 GCA_004024945.1 Uropsilus gracilis | reverse complement strand
AGAGGAGTGAGAGGAGTGAGAGGAGAGGAGTGAGAGGAGTGAGAGGAGTGAGAGGAGTGAGAGGAGTGAGAGGAGTGAGAGGAGTGAGAGGAGTGAGAGGAGTGAGAGGAGTGAGAGGAGTGAGAGGAGAGGAGTGAGAGGAGTGAGGAGAGAGAGCCAGAGAAAGAGTATAAAGATTCCTGGAGGGCTGGGGGGTTCATCTGGCTCGGGTGTTCTCCCAGTCCTCCCCTTCTTCCCTGGTCCTGGCTCTGCCCTGACTTATATCTGTGTAACAGCTAGAACCAATAAAGAACTTACGCATATTGGTGAGCCTGATACTTCCACTACATTTATCACAAATAGGGTGGTTACATTACAGTTTCTAATTGCTCCTTCTGTCTTGTTTGCTGGCTTCTCTCTTCCCAAATCTTCTTCCTGCTATCCTCTTACCTTCTGATTGGTTCCCTGCAAAGGTGGGGATGTTTCGGCCTAAGAAGTTTGTGATGTATATAAAGACACAGGAAGTGCCTGAGCCAGAGTTCAAACCCCATCCGTACACTGCACTGCATTTCCATCTGTCCTGCTTCTAGACACCACTTGTGTGAAAGCTGTGTGGTCAGAAATGTTTGATGCAGCCTCATTTGTGAGAGTTAACATTTGGTCAAGTTTATCTGCCTGTCAATATGGGGTTGGTTAAAGTAATTAGGTACTTCCTCTGCTAGAAGAGTGTCTCTGTCAGAAATTACGCTGCCTGTCTCCTAACTAATGTGGAAAAGTGGTCAACCTATTACTACACACACACACACACACACACATACACACACACAAAGTTGCAAAGCAGGATGGGTAATGTAACCCACTTTTAGAAAACTGATATACATTTTAGTACAAGTATATAAATTTTAAAGTCCAGAAAATTATATAGCAAAAATACTAACAACCATCATCCTGAAGCATCAGGATTCCTGATAATATAAATTTAGTTTTCAGCTCTTTTTCTACAGCTGTCAGGCAATAAAGAGTAGAGTGGCAGTTGGGGGCAAGCCACCAGGCTTCACCCGAAAAGCTTCCCTCTGAGGTTCTGGACCACAAATCAGTCCCACCATGCCAAGGACACGGTGATCTTGGACAGTCCCTGTCTTTTTGGAGCTTCTGGCTCCAGTATGGTGGCTACATTTTCAAAGTTTCTTCAGCTCTAACACTTTAACTTAATGAATATCATTGTCAACACTGTGTGTTAAAGACCCATCTCTAACTTTTATTTTCTTTACCATATGAAGTTATTATTCTCTTCAGTCTCTTCCCACGAATCTTTGAGAAGGGAAATTTAATTCATTTGACCACACATATGCTCAATCATTCCAGGGTCAGGGAGACAAATTTAATCTATGCATTGAAATACTAACCAACAAGACCATAATACCCCACAAGCCAAATAAAATAGAGTTAAAACCAACTACCCAAACACATTCCCCACTCCTATCCTTATTCCAAAGAGTTTTGGCTTCTTTCATATGATGACTTCTCACCTGTACACCTGGTTAATAATGATAAAATAATAATAGTAGCATTGAATTCATGAGCATCCATAGGGTCATTCAGCATTTTCTTAAACAGGAGCATAATGGAACCACAGCAGAGCAGAATGAGGGTAGGAAGTAGAAACGCTCCTGTTTTCCGAGGTCGGGCAGAAGGGGCCGGCTACTTAACCCGGGAGCGGCCCGCGGCCTGGCTCTCTGGCGCCCTCTGCTGTGCAGTCAGCCCCTCGCCGTTGCTCCGTCCCTGGCGCTTGGAATCACCAGGGTCACGAAATACTTTCAAGTCGCTGGATCTTCCGGACCGCACCCCGGTACCCCGTATTGTCTCATGCTTTTCAGAGCAAAAAGCCCTCGTGCTGTTTTCCAGGAGCTTTTGAAACCTGTCACCTTCTGATAAACCCCCAAATCCACCCTCAGAGGAGAAGTGCTGTATTTTCCATTATCCTCCTCAGGGGTGGCTGTTGGAGAGGCTTGACTCCCAGCCCTCCTTATTATGAAAGCAAAAGATACTTTGTCCAAAAAGAAAGTGGAAACAATGAATTTGCTTCACCCGTGTTCTTATGCAGCTCCACTCTAGGAGGAAGGGAACTCGGTAAGAATCATTGTTTTAGAAAGGTCTCGCCTGCCTTCCCCACACCCTTCTCTCTGTCCAATCACCCTTTGGTCACCTAAGAACTCCGTGAGTCACCCTGCTGGGTGTGTGGCAGCAGGTAAACCAGGAAGCCTTTCTGGCTAGCGGTGTCCACCACCGAGAGCCTCATCCACACATTCAACAACAACTGAGCATCCTCTGCAGCTGGCCCCTGGGCTTGATGCTGGGGCCCATTTGAATGATTCCTTTAGGCCTGGCATGGTGGCGCATGCCTTTAATTGTAGCCTACGAAGTGAGGCCGAGACTAGGAATCTCTTGAGTCTGTGGGTTCAAGACCCGCCTGGGGCAACATAGCGAGACCTGCTCTAAAAAATAGCTGGGTGTGGTGGCATGCACCTGTAATCCCAGCTACCTGGGAGGCTGAGGCTAGGGACCACTTGAGTCCGTGGTACCCCAGGCAATGTGAGTCTGCGGTTCCCCGGGCAACATAGTAAGATCTAGTCTCATAATGATGATGATGATGATGATGATGATGATGATGATGATGATGATTCCTTTACTCTCAGAAACTTAGAATAAATGGAAACTTAGAAACTTAAAATAAATACACAGATGGTTTTCAGTCTGTAATGTAAGGAATGTGTCACAATGAGAAGGAACAACTTGGGTTGTAAGTTCATAGAAGGGGAATTTAAGCTGAGCCCACAGGACAAATAAGAATAAACCAGGTAAATAGCTGGGCATGGTGGTGCGTGCCTGTAATCCCAACTATCTGGGAAGCTGAGGCTGGGGATTGCTTGAGTCCGTGGTACCCCGGGCAACGAGAGCCTGCAGTTCCACAGGCAAAAATAGCGAGACCTAGTCTCAAAAAAAAAAAAAAAAAAAAAAACCAACAAAAAACCAGGTAGAAAGTGTTAGGTGAAGATAGGGAGCTGGAAAGACCCTGCTTCTGGGTCATCAAGAGGGATGAGATGAGGCTCTGAGGAGGCTTGAGAACTGGACTGGGCTGAGCTTTGAAGGCTGAGCTGTGTTTAGGGCAGACTCTGGGGCCCAGTGAAGAACTACTGAATTTGTCTGTAATTCTTAACATAGGCTTTGAAAGGATCCCCCTGGCTAGGGATTTTAGAGGGGAGCAAGGCAGAAGTGGAGCTGATGGCAACCTGGTTGGAGAGGGTGACATCGGGTTGGAGAAGGAGCTGGACGGACGCAGAGCATATTTTGAAGGCAGGGCAGAGGGCATGATGATCCTGGTTTGAACCTATGGAAGAAGAGACCTCCTGGATGGTGTGGGGATCTTTGGCAATGAAAGGGAGGGCTCAGAGGGGGCACTTCAGGGGAGAAGCCTGCTCCAATGGAAGTCACACCCTAAGTCAATGGTTAACAAATGCAAGCAAGAGTGTTGCTCACTTGATGCCAAACTTGTGTATCAATAGCTCATTTTTTGAGTGATACCCTTCTGATGCTTAGGCTATAAAGAGAATAGAGAAGTGTGCAACAATATTGTGGGTCCAAAATTTAATTTCAAGTTGCAAAGATGGGAGGAATGACAGGGGTAGGGGACAGGAGGAGTGAAGCATCCAGGGTAAACCAGAAACTGAACTACATTTTTTTTTTTTTTTTGAGACTAGGTCTCACTATTTTTGCCTGTGGAACCGCAGGCTCTCATTGCCTGGGGTACCATGGACTCAAGCAATCCCCAGCCTCAGCTTCCCAGGTAGCTGGGATTACAGGTGGGCGCCACCACGCCCAGCTATTTTTTGGGACAAGGTGTCACTATGGTGCTCCGAGAGGGACTTGAACCGCCATCCCTAGCCCCAGCCGCTTCATAGGCTGAAGCTTACAGGCATGCGCCACCGCGCCCAGCTCTGGACTACATTCTTGACAGTCTTTCAAAATTGTAACTGACTGAGTGACCCTCTCGTACTTTGGCAGCAGTGCTGCTGGCTGCTATGGCACCGACGTAACAATAACACGAATGAGCACACCTATGATATCTTCATTCCGGGGCAGTGAGGAGGCGACCATAACATAACATTATGTTACCCCCAACATAATGATGGGGATACCACCGTTGTAGCACAGCCAGCCAAAGACTGCCACAGGTTAAGTCAGGGCTGGAGGGCTGGGGGGCAGGGGTGAGGGTGACAGGCCAAAGCCCGACCTGTCCTTCTGGGCATGGACGGACTCATGGGCATGGACTCCAGCCTCAGCTTCCTTGCATGGTGGGAACATTGCACTGGCTCCTAGGCTACTCTTCAGGCAGGTGAGACAGGAGAGGACGAAGCGACACAGCGGGGACTGCTGCGTGCCAGTGAACCCCACGTCCCCGCAGGAGCTGAGCTGGAGGCGCAGCAGGCGGAGCTTTTCCCCTGGGGGTGGGGGTGGGGTGGGGTGGGGTCTGTCCGGCCGGTCAGCTGAGAGCCTTCCCAGCTATTGCGGCCACACATAGGCAGGGGGCGCTGCGACTTCACCGTTTCGAAGGCGCTCTAATTTTCCAGCCGCGCTCAGACTCGGGCCTTGGTGATTTTCCGCATCTTTCCAGAGATGTCCGGAGCCTACAAACCCAGGGCAAAGTCGATCTGGCTGTGGAGTACCACACTCTTTCCGGACACTGGTGGGGCTCAGAGCTGGGCTCTCCCAGCTGTGGGAGCTGCACCCGCTGCTCGGCTTCTCCAGATGCGCATGCTTGTATTTTACTTGCTACTATGCTTCTACTTGGGCTTATTGCCCCCATGCTCCAAAACAAGCAAGTGAACGCAGTCCCCGGAGATGTGTTTAGTGATCATCCTTTTCTAGCGGACTGAGTGACCAGTCCCATGAGAGCCTTGAGCAAGTCAGACATGATTTGGCCAATGTATCCTGTAGAAGGGTTTGCCACCCAACCCATCCTCCTACACAGCTAGAGCTTTCCTCTAAGTTCTCCAGGCAAATCCCTTCCCCCTTCCTCCTGCTCCCCCCCTTAAACTTGTGGACCAGGGCTCTGCCAACTTATGCAGCATTGGCAGCGGGGTGGATAGAGGTGAGATCCTGGGGTATGTGCATGGTGGGGATTTTTAAGGAACCGGAGAGAAGGGGGATTTGTTTTTCCTTCATGCCAATGTGTGGCTTGCTCTGAGGTCCACTGTCACCTTTCTGGTAACCACCTGGTATTTTTATGCCCATCTCATTCCTTAGCAGTGAGGGGGGTCAGGGCTCATCCATCTCTGCTTCTTTCCTGGGGCAGAGCTGGTGGTAGTTGGGGCTAAGACCCATATCTCAGAAAGCGAGGTTGGCCTTTCTTGTGGGGACATCCATAGGGAGTCACAGTGAACCTTGCGTGGATCCCCCCCATTCCCACCCCAACGGGCCTCTTCCTTTGGGGAGATGCCACCACCACCTGAGGCAGCCCAGTCTCTGGACCATGGCAGATCAGGGTCCCAGAGGTTTGCTACCAACAGGGAATCGAGAGTAGCCCCAAGCGGCGGATGCCCTGTGGCCCCCACCATGGCCTGGGAAGGACGCATTCCTGTGTGGTCACCAGTGGCCTGGCACCTGGGCCAAGAGACACAGGAGGACTAGGATGCCTCTCACCTCTCCACCTAATTGAGAGCACTGAATGGCGTTCTCTTTTTTCTCCCTTCTCCTTCAATAGAGTCCAACAATTTAGCAAGCTCACCAAGCTGTGTCCTGCTTCATGACTAATTCACATATTTAAATGGGATCGGTCAAAGCCGAACTATTTGATGCCAGCCAAGCGCATTTATCAGGTCAAACTGCTCACAAAGGCTGGAGGCCGGCCTGGATACCCAGTGTGTATGAAGTGAATGTGTGGGATATTTATTTATTTTTGGTCTCAGATTTCAAAAGCCAAGGACCACATCAGAGGCTGCTACTGCTCCCAGGATCCCCTCCCCAGTCTGGTGTGCTTTTGGGCCTGCCTCCCTC
>PVHY01020176.1:0-15000 GCA_004024945.1 Uropsilus gracilis | reverse complement strand
CAAGGGAGGAGAGGTTACCAGCATATGGCTGGTTACAGTCTCTGACTGTGCAGTGGAAATGAGAGCTGATACCCCACTATGATAGAGATGGGGTCCTGGGAGGCCATGCTGGGCGCTGCTCTCAATGAAGGTGTGTCTGCCCTGGACCGAAGTTCAGAGAGAAAAATAAAAACTCACCTTTCCTCAGGCAGCCAAGGTGTCAAGCTACCTAGGCTGCTCTGGAGGCCCTTCCCAAACCTTCCCCACTGTTCCTCTTTACCTTTGAATGTCTGTTTTGGACAAGGTGTTCATCTTATTTAACTTCTTATCAACCTTATGGATTGAATGTGACCACTACCCCTTTCACAGAGAAAACTGTGACTTATAGATAGAGAGGATTTGCCTAAGGAAATAATGCAGCTACTAAGGGAGGAGATTTTTTTTTTTTTTTAAGTCTCATTTGCCTGATTTCCAAATCAAGCTTTTTTTTTTTTTTTTTTTTTTGAGACTAGGTCTCGTGCCCATGGAACTGCAGGATCTCGTTGCCCAGGGTACCATGGACTCAAGCAACCCCCAGCCTCAGCTTCCCAGGTAGCTGGGATGACAGGCGTGCACCACCACGCCCAGTATTTTTGGAACTAGGTCTCGCTATGGGCCCCAGGCAGGACTCGAACCGCAATCCCTAGCCCCTGCTGCTTCATAGGCTGAAGCTTACAGGCACGAGCCACCGTGCCTGGCCTCCAAATCAAGCTTTTACTGCAATTCCAGAACCTAGCTCCATATATGATGCCCTAAAGGCTATGGTTTCCTTTGGAAAATCATGAACTATTGTTCCATGGTCTCCTCACCCCCCAGATGGCCCCACTTCACTGTTTGCCAGGGATTTTTAGCATCTTCTTTACTTGGTGTTGACCATACAAATTTGTATGTTTCTAATTTGGATTTCTGATATTTGGCATTCATTTTCCCCTTTTCAAGCAATGTCTGACATCATTATACCAATTTTCTTTTGACCCACCTCTCCCAGACTCTGTCTCCTGGATCCTGGAGTGAGAGTGTAACTCAAGACTGGTCATGTGACTATGGCTTTCTCTGTCATTATTGGTCAGTTTGGGTGAAAATACGGACAAAACTGAATAAAGTGTATCTTTTTTTTTTTTGAGACTAGGTCTTGCTATTTTGCCCGTGGAACCGCAGGCTCTCGTTGCCCAGGGTACCCCAGACTCAAGCAATCCCCAGCCTCAGCTTCCCAGATAGCTGGGATTACAGGCACGCACTACCACGCCCAGCTATTTTTTTGGAACTAGGTCTCGCTACAGGCCCCAGGCAGCACTCGAACCACCCCAGCCGCTTCATAGGCTGAAGCTTACAAGCACAAGCCACCATGCCCGACCAAATAAAGTGTATCTTTAGATTTTTTTTTTATACTAGGTTTTGCTATATTGCCCAGGGAACCACAGACTCAAGCAATCCCCAGCCTCAGCCTCCCAGGCAGCTGGGATTAAAGGTGCACGCCACCATGCCCAAGTAATTTTTGAGACTAGGTCTCCCTATGTTGCCCCCGGCGGGTCTCGAACTTGCGAACTCAAGCAATTCCTAGTCTTGGTCTCCCTTCCTAGACTGGGATTAAAGGTACACACCACTACACCTGGCCTACATCTTTAGATTTTTGCTGGAGGTAATTTTTTCCCCTGTTGAGTTGGTCAGCTAGTAATATATAGGCCCAGAAAACCTGGTGGTCTTCCTTTGTTTCAACCTAGCAAAGGAATCTTGTCTTGTTTGTTGTATCCCCAGGAATTAAAACAGGGCCCTCTTTTTTTTTTTAAAGGGCATACTTAGAGCCTATGAATAAAACCAACTCAGAGAAAAACAAGCCAAGAGAGATGTGTCTATATCATCACTCAAGCAATTAGATGCAGCTTTACTTGAAGTCATTCATTTTCCTTTTGTGCTTAAGTTACTTTGTCAGCTTCTGTCACCCAAAATCTTGACCAATACAAGCAGAACAACTCGAGATTCTGGATTATTTTCAACAATAATCCAGAAAAAAACCTTGGAGACAGAGTAATTTCCCTCCTGTCTTAGAATTTTCCCTCTTTGAATAAAAACTCCATGTTGGCAGTAATTACATTTTCTCTGTGTAATTTCCACAGCCTTTCAGACAGGACTTTTCACAGTAGAGGTTCAGTAAAAATAGAGCAATGTCTTGATGGGAGACCAGAGTATAGGGCTGCTCTTGCTTTTTGGTAGACTGAGGATCCTACTCTCCTACTGCCTGGTATGGTTTCTGGCATATGTCACATGCACAGTAAATGTGTGGAATGAAGAAGTGTGCAGACTCCTAATTCTCCTGAGACAGAGAGCAACCGGCAAACTTAAACATCAGTAACTCTGTAGCCATCTCTTCTTTCTTCTCTGTCTCCCCTGGCAGCATAAATATTGTCCTGGATTCTCATAAATTTTGCCCAGCTTCTTTCATAAGCTACTGAAGTACACTGGGGTTGTCATGGTCAAGGTGTGCCTCTACTTGCCTTCATACTCATCATTTTAGGTCTGTTGACAAGTCTGCTCCTCCCTGGGTATCTCCTGAAGACTCTCTCCCAGTGTCTTATCATATTTGACTCTCCAATGTATTGGAGAGTGTTTGGCTTATAGAAAACTTCAAAAAAATATTTTCTGAATAAATGCATGAGTGTCTGAATGAATGAATGAATGAATGAATGAATGAGAGATGGTTCTGTATTTCCAAACTCCTTCTGTTCAACCCCAGCCCCAAGAGGTTGCTGTGACTGGATCTCTGTTCTGGAAATGACCCTTTTGAATAGCAGATGAGCTGTGGTCCTCCCTTCCACCCTCACACAGCTGTCTGCCCCTCCCCTCAGTGTTCCCCACTCATCCTCACTAAGTCTTCCCTGGCCCTCACCACAAACTCTGCTGTATACTGGACCCCAGGCTCCCTGCTCAGTCACAATTGGGACATTCCTTTCCTTTCCTACTCTGACCCAACCATGTTTCAAGGGCTGCCCTGGGGTAGGGGAGTGGCTCTGGGCTGTGGACAAAGCTGGTTTTCAGAAGAACAGTTGCAAATGAAGAAATGATTCCAACCACATTCTCCATGACCAAATCATGCCACTTTTCTGGGTTTCTGCTATTCAGATGGAAAAGCTGTGGGTATGAGAGGCCAAAGTGGGACAAGTGAGTTCAAGCATTTTCCAGCAATGGAGTCCTGTGTTCCTTTTCCCCCTTTTCCCGAAGGAGAAAAGAGTTTCGTGTACGTGGGAGACAATAAGGAGACAGGACGGTGTAGGAAGAAGTGGAACCATGTGGGACTGCCCCTTGCTGGGCCCAGATTGATGCTTCAGTCATACTGATAAGTACTCAGTGTGAAGCAAAAAGCAGACTATCAACAATAGAGACGTTAATAAATAAATACCAGGAAACTGAGGAGGGTATAAAGGAAGGAGAAAAATTCAGGGCCAGCAGAAGGGCTAAGTATAGGGGTGTCTGTCAAAGACATAGGGAGGAACAACCCACTGGCTAAGGAGATCAAGATTGTATGTCCTCATGGAGATTCAGAAATGAGAAGCCAAGAGTGTTCAGGTCTGCCAAACTGTTCTCAGCTAGAGAGTCTCTCCTTTATCTCTTCACCAGCCTGACAAGCATAGCTTCTTGTCTACCTCAGGGAATGTTCAACTCCTGACAACAATGTCCAGTTCCATCTGATAACCCTCTCTCTCTGACAGAGTCTCTTCAAGCTTTCCCCTCACCAGCCACACATGCTTAATCAGTTACTGAAAGTGCCAGCCCCTTCTCTTGGCTCTCTGGACATTTTCACAGTTTCCTTATCCTAGAACACTCCCATCCTGTCTACCTGAAACTTTCCCCCTGGCTGACTCTTAATTCTTCTCAGGTCTCAGCTGAGAGGAGACTTCTTGGAGCCAGCACTGACTCTGAACTCAGGACACCTCTGGGTTTGTAGTGTTGGAGGGTATGTATGAGTGCACTCCTGTTATTTCCCCTCACCTCTGTGCTCCCAGCACTTCGTAAAATAACTTATTAGTAACTGTTAACAATGTGCCAGGCACTATTCCAAGTGGGTTTTCTAAAAAACCCATATTGACACAATTAATGGCCCCTATAACCTTCTGAATGAGTTGACACTGTGTTCTTTTTACAGGTAAAGAGAACTGGGGCAAAAAGAAGTCACTAGCAAGTGATCGAGCAGGGTGTTGAGTTCAGGAGCCCATCTTTTCACACTTAGCCAACATCAGTGACCTTGTTTGCTTGTTCTCTCTAGTTTCTGATTGGGAGTGACTCCAAGAGACGTCTGGCAATGTCTGGATGTATTTTTTTGACAGTCACAATTTTGAGGTGTGGGTGCTACTAGCATCCAGTGGACAGAGGTTGGGATGCTGCTAAACATCTTCCAATGCTCAGGACACCCCCACAATGGAGAATGGGTCCCAAATGTGATGGTGCTGAGAATGAGAGAGATACCCTGCTCCAGATGACCTGAAATTGAGTTTTCCCTCTTACCTCGTGAGTCTTCTCCATTCTCCCAGGATCCTAGCACTGAAGTACTCCAGCTCAGAGTCATGGTCCTCTTCTCTAGCTTACTCCACCCAGAGCTCTCACTCTGGAAACTCAAGCCGACAGCACATGTGCCTACAGCCAGTGAACTTAGCGGCTCACTCTCCTAGGTACACTTGAATCCATTGCTTCTCGTCCCACAGCCCGTGCTGGCCACGCCTGCAACATCTCCCCCCAGGATCATCCAAAGTACCTTTCAGTTGGGCCCCTTTACATTCTTCTGGCTGCAATTCATTTTCTTTTCTCTCTCTTTTTTTTCTTCTTTCTTTTCTTTTTTCTTTTTTCTTTTTTTTTTTTACATACAATATAAATGGTTTATTGGCAGTGGCTAGTCATTCCCGGGGGCCAGATGGTCACCCCAGACATTGTCCAGAACCCAGCACTGAGTTCAGCGCAGCCTCCCAGCTTCTCGCTCAGACTCCAAAAGGGTGAGCACATCGCCCTCACGAACCAGGCCTTTCACGTTGTAGATGATGGAGCGGCTGGTGTTGTCCATGAATTCAATGCGTATCTGCGTGCACTGGCCCTGCGAGTCAGTCCTGCCCAATACCTTGGTGACCCTAACCAACTTTATGGGCTGCAAGCGGCTCGTATCCATGATGGTTGGGTGGAAAGTGCAATTCATTTTCTATCTTGCTTCCAGAAGGATCTGTCTAAAGCATAATCCTGTACTGTTGCTCCCTCTTCACTTTCCTTCCCTCCCCTCCTTGCTTAAACCCTCCTATGACTCTGATCCTGTAGGCAGGAGCTGCAGCACTATGGTGGCCCAAGAACCCTGCATCCTTCAGCCACACTGACTTCTGAGGTCCCACTTGGTCTCTCTTCCCCCTCACACACTGGTCTGCTCTCTGCCCCTTTAAGACCAGATTCTATTTGTGCTTGTCCCTCCCTTCCCTTACTCCAACCTTGGCTTGGCCTCACCATTCGGGTCTTACATCAAGAATAACTGCTGGGCAAGAGTCTGTTGTCAGTCCCCATCCAAAAGAATGGGTCCTTTGCCTCTAGGGAAATAATTCACTAGAGAGTGCGAGGTGAAGTTGGACTAAGCAGGGCTTTACTAGACACTTGCATGAGAGAGACTGTGTAGGAAAGGAGAATAAGGCCTGCCTCCTACAGGGAGTTAGGAAGAGCAAGTTAAAGGAGTTAGGAGAGCAGTGGCATAACTTGTTCTGGGTTGGGTTACTGGCGGGCACAGACAGTTATGTTCCAGTAGTGCATGTAGCTCTTAACTTTTCTCCTCCAGGAAGTTGTGAGATAATCATTAGTCAGAATCTAATTTTTTTTTTCTATTATGATGCCTCATGGTCAGTGTGGTGGTCAAACTGTTTGGACCATTCTCACCAGCCCATGATGTCATCTCTTTGCTCAAACAGGCTTAGGCAACTCATTCTACTGGCTTGCAATTTCTCTTTCCTCTGTTGTCTCAATACCGCTCCTGGTTTCTGGGAAATACTCAACATGTTAGTGGCAGGCACTCAAATGTTCATGAATATTTTTAGGAATTTAATTGAATTGGAAATTGAAACAGAAGAGGCAAGTTTGTCTTTGTGAATAACTGAAATTTTTTAATGTCTGTTCCCTGCATGTACTAGACTAGTGGTGTTAGGGACACAGCAGTGACTAAAATAGATGAGGTTGCCTATAATAGATGAGCTTCCTCTCAAGCTAGATTCTGCCCTCAACTTTTGTTCCTATTTCATTTCTGTGAGCAAAACTGAATGCAGATGTCAGTTGCCTGTTTGTCTTCATTATCTGGATGTCTAATGGGCATCTTCAATGTTAACATAATCAAAATGAGACCCTCAATTTTCCCCTCAGCCCCTACTTTGGTTCTTCCTCAGTCTTGAAGAATTCTTAACATCTCTGTAGATTAGAGTTCTGTTAATCCAGGAATCTGCTTCTATCCTCAGAACCAACTCATCAGCAAATATTGACTTCACCCTCAAAACTTATCCTGATCACTGTCCTTCATTTCACCAGCTACCACCCTAGTCCAAGTTGCCAAGAGCTCTTCGTGGATGCTAGCTTTTCCAACAATCCCCAACTAGCCTCCTAGCTGCTAATCTAGCTGCTCTACGCTCTCTTCTCCTTAGAACAAACTTTTATATAAACACAAGTCAAGCAGGGCATGGTGGCATGCACCTGTAGTTCAAGCCCTGGGAGGCAAAAGGCCTGGGATCGCTTGAGGTCACAGTTTCAAGACTATACAACATGGCAAGACCTAATTTTGAAAAAGCAGCTGGGCACGGGGGCAGCACCTGTAATCCCTGCTACCTGGGAGGCTGAGATTGGGGATTGCTTGAGTCCGCAGGATCAGGACTACCCTGGGCAACATAGCGAGACCTAGTCTAAAAAATAAGTAAGTAAATAAAAACATACATAAATAAATACACAAATAAATAAAGACATAAGTCATATTATTTCTCTTCCTTGTAACTATTACACAATGAAAACTCATTATTCTATTAGTTTTACTGTGAGAAGAAAATCAAGACCTCTTCCTCTGCTCTGAGGATGTTTCCTACTTTGACTTCTCTACCCCCAGCTGGAGTTGCTCTTGCCCCTCAACTCCAACCAGATGGCCCTTTTCTCTCTACTTGCTCCTGCTAAACCTTTTTCCTGCCCTGGGAGTTTTGCATATGTTGAACCCTCTGTGAAGACTGTCTCTCTTTCCAGGATAGGCCACCCAAGATATCCAGAATAGACCTTCCAAGATGCATCAAATACAATCATATTCTGTGTTGTGAGTGGGGGAGGGTGTTAGAACTTTAACATTTGAATTTGCAGGGGACATAATTCAGCCATAATAATGGTTCATAGAAGTATGTCATGATCCCAAATGATAACAGGAGACACAAAGAATAGAAGGCAGTCCACACCTGGAAGGGAGGCCTTGGATAGGTAGCGTACTCTAGTCTGGAGGCCAGCTGCACACCACTGGAGGTAGCCAGGTTGGCCTGGAGGCCTCTATGTGGCCCAGGGGTCCCACCCTTCCACCCCAAGCCAGCAGGGAGCAAGGGCAGAGAATACCCCGGGGTAAGCTCATCCAAGTCTGACAAGCCCCGGAGGGGGAGGTGAATAGGGTCATAACCCCATCCACCAGTGGATGGTTATTGCATAGGGCAGCCATCTGCAGCCCAGATCAGCCAAGGCATTTGCCCCCAGGTCCAGCCCAAGGAGGGATTGAGATGACACATGCAAGGACATCTGGGCCCTGCCCCCATGCAGGGAGGTACTGGTGTGTGGGCAGGAGAGCTGGGCAGTGGGGCGAACAGGCAGGGGGGGTTCTAGGGGGCTGTGCCCTCTCCATTTCATCATTCTCCAGCTAATTTTCAAGAGGAACAAGAAACATATATAACACAAGTCCCATCATAAAATGGATGAAGGACCCGGTAAAAATCCAGCCCACAAGCCTGAACTAGACGCAGCAGATGGACAATTAAAAGAATCAATCCAGCCGAGACAGGAGAAATATCTATAGAAACAAGATATCATGAGATGCACCTACACGCTTGCCGGGTCTGGAAGACCCAAGGTCTCATTTAGGAGATACCTTCTGGGAGAGCAAGGTGATCCTCCCCACTTTATGGGAGAGGAAAAGAAAACCAAAGACTGGGGGCATCAGCCCCACAACAAAGCTGCAAACTGAGGCAGAGGAGATCATCTACAATGGCCAATCACAATTGCCTGTATCCACAGAGAAACTTCTTCATCAGCAATGGCAGGGGGTGAGACCCCTAAATCTGACACCAGAACCATAAGGTAAAGTGTTGGCCGCCAGATGCAAGGTACAAGAAATGAATTGACTAGAAGAGATTGTTTAGCTACAGCAGCAAAACAACAGAGATGGGGTTGGAGAAGACAGCCTCCAACAAGAAAGCATGGAAAGCACAAATAAAAATAGACTGGCTGCCCAACACAAACTTAAGACTAAAAACCTACCATCAAGGCTTGCCTGGTTCTGAGAACATAATCCTTCACCCAATGAAAGAACACTAACACAGGAAAGAAAGAGACTAATGGACTTAACACAGACTAGCAAACAACAACGAGTGGGGGGTGTGTGTGAAAGAATGGAGGGGCCACCTGAGAGAAGGAGGTGGGGGAGATATCCCAAAAACCATTTACTGAGGTTGTGACTCAAAGAATAAAACAAAAAAAATTTAAAAACTTTAAAAAAAAGGGGGGGGGGGGGAGAGAATAGCCGGGCATGGTGGCGCATGCCTGTAGGTGGCAGCCTAAGAAGCCACGGCCCGGGCCAGGGATTGTGGTTCGAGTCCCGCCAGGGGCACATAGCTAGACTTAGTCCCCCAAAAATAGCTGGGTGTGGTGGTGCGCGCCTGTAATCCCAGCTACTTAGGAAGCTGAGGCTGGGGATTGCTTGAGTCTGTGATACCCCGGACAACGTGAGCCTGCGATTCCACAGGCAAAAATTGCAAGACCTAGTCTCCAAAAAAAAAAAGAATAGAAGGCAGACTCAGATGCAAATTTAAATGTGTTTTGAATAAGCCTGTGTATAACGTTTTTAGTGCCATGACCAAATTTCTACCCCCAAAAATACAATATGACCAGGGAGTCTGTTATCCATTCCCCTGCTCCCTGTCCCTCATCTGCTCTCACACCTGTTCCTACTCCCTCAGGAGGAAGGAGTAGGCCCCCCATCCACTCAGAGGGCACAGGCAGCCCAGGTCTCCTCATTCTATTCATTTACCTTCTACTCAGCTTGCTCTGAGGTAACACAAGTCTTTTGGGGAAGATGATCTCCTTCTCTGGGGAAGGAGTCTTCAGGCTTGCTTCCCTCACAGGAGCGTTTTAAACAAGTGGGGTTTGAGGAGGAGCTTGACAAAGACCTCACTCAGTTTGGGAGACAAAAGGTGGGTGACACCAAGGTGTAAAGAGGTGTTGCTTGGAGCAGCCTGAGGAGGGAGCCCCCATGCTTGGAAGGTGATGTGAGGCATGTCAAGGAGGATGGAGAGGGGACTTGTATGAAGAAAGCAAGTTTATAGTTTTACTTATTTCACTTGCTTCAGCCAAGAAGAACATGAATCTCTATGTACACGTGGTATTTGCTGAGTGCCAGAACTTGGGTAATGCCCTGTTTCTTGCCTTGAGGAGCACTTACCTTGAGAGACACATGGACACACAGGGTATGACTCACTGTCACCAGAGCCCAGCCAAGGTCTTTATATTGCTCTTTGTAGGATGAGAGAGTGCAGTGTAGGGAAGGACAGAGAGGTGGGCCCCTGAGATACAGAGGTTTGATCCCACCTGGGAAGGTGTGGAAGGTTTCCCACAGGAGGCTGAATAGGTGTCTGCCATGTAAAGGGCAGAAGAGACAATACTGAGGCAATAGAGAGCATCTGCCAGACAGGGACAATGGATGGTGTGGGGGCCACACTCATGTTTGTGTTTTTGGGCCATTTTCTGATGTGACCGACATCTTACTTCAGCCTTCTGTTGTGTGCCAGGCCCAGTGCATTCCAAGCCTAATCGGGCATGCCTGCTTGTAAGGCCCTTTATGGCATGCACAGCCCTGTCAGGCACCCAAAGACAGTGTGACTGGGAATTTGGTATTAAGCTGTATTATTGAGTTCACAACGCAACTTTCAGAAATCTAACCAAACAAGGGATTTGCAAAACAGCTTCAAACAGAGCAGAGCCGACTACATTTCCCATGACAATCAGCTTGTTTACCACTCCAAGGTACACTCTAACTGCTGTTGACACCCTCATTTGCATGCCAATATCCAGAATGCTTTTCTAGCCCTACCGAGCTAGGATTCTGCCAGAGAGCTGAAGGGTTTATTTACACATACAATACATGACAACTTCATTTTCTGAAGCATCTTTCATATAAACCGTATCCCCAAAATGCCTTAAGTTGATGAAAGAATTTAAAAATCCTTTTAGAGTTTAAAAGGACTGGACTGCAGTGGAGTAGAGATAACTTGGGCATGCTGAAATTAACATTTTAATTAAAAGATACTTGAGGGAAGTGGGATTTCAGTTACTCAACAATGTGTCATATTAAGCTTGGTATATTGGATCAAGGTTAGGAAGAGAAATTATATGGCCACGGGGAGATTAGTGGTGGTTAGAGTCACACAGGTTGCTCCTATGTACATCAGGCTGAACAAGAGCTACAGAGAGCTTTCAACTGGGCAACTTCTAACGAATTCCTTTGCATCATGTCTCATGAGATGACTTAACATAGGGGCATCCGGTGTAATGACACTGGTAGTAGAAACACATATGGGTGGGTGTGAACAATTTTCCAATTTTAAGAGCTCAGTTGAGGAAATTGACATGAATTAGCAATCTTGTGAGCTTTCAGGAGCAGACAGACTGAACTTGGATAGAGTTCCAAAGTTGAAGGGGTATTTCTTGCCTTTTTGTGTCCAGAGGAAGGCACTTAAAGAGTCCTTTAGAATACTGACTTTGAAGGTACTGTATCTAATCAGAGTCTGTTTCAATGCAACTTTTAAGATGGTTTCATGTTTTGTTTTTGAGTCACATTTGCAGTCATCTGGCTTGGAGATTGGGGTGAGTAGGAGAAGGAGGCTGAAATGTCTGAGATCACCAAGCTAAGTGAAGATACCTTGGGTGGGCAATAAACCCACATCTTCCAAAGCTGGTTCATAATGAGGAAAAGACTTTCTCAAGAGGTGAAGTTCATGGGGCCTAGACTATTAGTCTGAACCCCAGCATTTCCTTGAGTCTGCATAGTTATTTTTGGGAGTTACTTAATTTTTCTGTCTCAGTTTCTTTATTTGTGGAATGGGATCTGCAATAATTGCTACCTCATGGGGTTGGATTAAGAGAACCAAAACATATCTGACAGTAAGCATTCAGTATGTGTTGACTTATCCAGTAAGTGCTGGTCATTATTATTATTTATTATTATTACCTCATGGGGTTGGATTAAGAGAACCAAAACATATCTGACAGTAAGCATTCAGTATGTGTTGACTTATCCAGTAAGTGCTGGTCATTATTATTATTTTTTTAATTTTTATTTATTTATTTATTTTTTTTTGAGACTAGGTCTCACTATTTTTGCCCGTGGAACCGCAGGCTCTCATTGCCCGGGGTACCATGGACTCAAGCGATCCCCAGCCTCAGCTTCCCAGGCAGCTGGGATTACAGGCATGTGCCACCACGCCCAGCTATTTTTGGAACTAGGTCTCGCTACGGGCCCCAGGTGGGACTCGAACTGTGATCCCTAGCCCCGGCCGCTTCATAGGCTGAAGCTTCCAGGCACGAGCCACTATGCCCGCTGGTCATTATTATTTTATTTTTATTGAGGTATAATTATCATGTGGACATTAGTTTATTATTATTTTTAATATACTATAACAGTCCTTCTTAAACATTTTGGTCCTGGGATCCCTTTACATTTTTAAGAAGTATGGAGGGATCCAAAGAACTTTGGTTTACATGGGCTAGCTAAATCTAATCTAGTAAGATTTACTGTGTTATAAATTAAGATAGAAATCTTAAAAATGTTACTTATTAATTTGTTTTAAACTACAATAATAAATTTATTTCTAAATTTTTATAATAAAATTAATTAATAGTGCTTATAAAACGTGAATATAAAAATAGCTCTAATTTCCAGAACAAAAAAATCTAGTAAGAAAAATAACATTGCTTTAACCACTTTTTCAGAGAGGGCATTCTCAGGCACAATGAGATTTTTCTACCTGAGTGTGTGAGGATCAAGAATGCAGTGACCTTTGCCTTGATTTGTCTGTAGCACCAGCAGTTTTGCCCACAACTGCTCCTGAGCCACCAGTCAGGGCAGACTTCACAGTCACACAGTAAAAATGACAGAGAGCCTTTGCTATTAGGGAAATAGCTCTGGATTCCCTGTGAGGGTCTCACAAAGCCAAGGGTCCATAATTCAATCTTTGTGAACTGCTGCACTATAACATAAGGTAGCAACTGGTCCCCGGAGTGAACCATTTTAGTCTGGTCAATATGGCTTCCCTCCTTCTTGTTGAGAACCCAAGCCCCATCCTCTGTGTTCTTCTGGAGCCTCCAATCCCAGTATCTATCTGAGGACCAGCCCTGCCCACAGCCACAGAATTGAGATGCAACTTAATCTGACCTTAGAACAGTCACCTCTGTGGTTACCACTTTATATGTATATATATAATAATCAAATAATTAATTTAATTTATTTATATATAAATTTCACATC
This sequence comes from Uropsilus gracilis, assembly GCA_004024945.1. Lineage (NCBI taxonomy): Eukaryota > Metazoa > Chordata > Mammalia > Eulipotyphla > Talpidae > Uropsilus > Uropsilus gracilis. The sequence goes on along the minus strand of PVHY01020176.1, from coordinate 2,228 downwards.
TTTGTAATGCCCGGGGTTCACCACTTTAGGCAAACCCTGCCAGCATTCTGGGGCTGCTGCCACAGGCTGCTTGGCAGCCATCGAGGACTTGAGAGAGATTCTTTTTATTGCCTGTTTTTTTGTTTGTTGTTTGTTTTTGAGACTAGGTCTTGCTATTTTTGCCCGTGGAACCGCAGGCTCTCATTGCCCGGGGTACCACAGACTCAAGCAATCCCCAGCCTCATCTTCCCAGGTAGCTGGGATTACAGGCGCGTGTCACCACACCCAGCTATTTTTTTTGGAACTAGGTCTCGCTACGGGCCCCAGGCGGGACTCGAACCACGATCCCTAGCCCCGGTCGCTTCATAGGCTGAAGCTTACAAGCACGAGTCACCGTTCCCAGCCTGAGAAGGCAACAATGAATGGATCTGTATCAACCTGGGTTAAAAGACCCAGGCAGAGGCCAGGCATGGTGACTCGTGCTTGTAAGCTTCAGCCTATGAAGCGGCTGGGGCTAGGGATCGCGGTTCGAATCCCGCCTGGGGCCCGTAGCGAGACCTAGTTCCAAAAAATAGCTGGACGTGGTGGCGCGCGCCTGTCATCCAAGCTACCTGGGAAGCTGAGGTTGGGGATTGCTTGAGTCTGTGGTACCCCGGGCAACAAGAGCCTGCGATTCCACAGGCAAAAATAGCAAGACCTAGTCTCAAAAACAAAAAACAAAAAAAAAAACATTGTTGCCTTCTCCTTTTAGACAATCCTCTGATCACCCCCACCCCTGCCCCACCGTCCCATACTCACATCTCACCAGGAGCAAATTGGTCCACAGCAGGAGAGAATGAAGTCAAGGAATGGGAAGGAGGCAACTGTTTCACCACATCAGCTTGTCTCTAGGATTCTTGAGGCCAATTCCTCTCAGAACTTACCAGCTCTGTGAATAAATAGATACCTTTTTATTTTATTTATTTTTAATTTTTTTTGACACTAGGTCACTATTTTCCCCGGGGAACTGCAGGCTCACATTGCCCGGGGTACCAAGGACTCAAGCGATCCCTAGCCTCAACTTCCCAGGTAGCTGGGATTACAGGCGTGCACCACCATGCCCAGCTATTTTTTGGGACTAGGTCTCACTATGTTGCCCTGGGTGGGTCATGAACCCACAGACTCAAGCAATTCCTAGTTCTGGCCTCGCTCCATAGGCTGCGATTAAAGCCACCATGCCCAGCCAGATACCTTTTTAGCTTAGAGCATTTTGAATTCAATTTCTGACACTTGAGATTTTTTTTAAAAAGTTGTGGTTAGAAGAGTTATTGAGATATTCTTTACCATAGAGGGTCTAGGGATTGGGGGATTTCAATGAGTGTCTCTTTCTTGATGGGTGAGAGGAGACATGAACGACTGAGAAGTTCCAGGAAGCACCCAGTCAGAGAAGATAGAATGTCAATCCTGAGTTAACTTGAAGGCTTCCCCTGGTGAGGAGATTGGGAGGGGCCCTCATTCCTGCTCTCTTGAGGAGCCGAAGGTTGTTCCAGGAGGAAGCCAGCTGTGACTTCATGCTATAGCAAAGAATAATGATTCTGAAACCATCAACCCAAGTCTAAATATCTCACAGCATTCCGAGAGAATGGGTGGACTCCAGCCTCAAAGAACACTTCTGAGGGAATTCTACCTAAGTAGCACTGGTCATATGATCAAGACTGATACTCAGTTTCTGGGGTGCAGTTCTTAGGTCTGTTTATGATCCTGCACAGATTTCAAATATGATGTGGATACTGCTTCACTCAGAGTTCTTAGTTGCAGACAAGAAAAGTTTAAACAGAAAGGCATTGAATGGGAGGTCACCTGATAGTTTACAGAAGCAGTGGGAAAGATTCTGACATGACCTGGAAACCAGACAGGAAGCGAGGGAAGATAGAACCAAGGTCTCATCACTGGGCAGTCTGGTTGGATGCCACCTCTGGGTTCTCATTTAGGACAACTCCTTCCACCCTTCTTAGATCATTTGCCATCATTCAGGGGCTCTTAACTTCATGACCATAGAAACTAATCTCCAACTGATATACATTTCTGAGTCACTCCCCTCTAGAGTTAGATCTCTGGGGGAAGTGTTGGAAGGAGGCCCTGTGCCCATGTCTGATCTGCCTGTGAAGAAGGGGAGCAGTAACTCACTAGTTCCCGCTGAATTTTGTAGTGGAAATGAGACAGTGGAGAAACGTTCCCCTCAGTGTATGGATCCATTTTCCCAGAACTGA